>JARYZH020000508.1:0-157310 GCA_030021035.2 Notholithocarpus densiflorus
TATTTTTATCATTTTTGAGGTTTTGGGTATTTTGGTCAAAACAAAGCTTTCAGGGTATTTCAATCGTTTTAGGCTTTTTGTGAATTATTATAGAGTTTGGTTAGATTTTTAGAATTTTAAGTGATTGGATGCCATTGCAAATATGAGGATTTTGTTTTGGGTCTTAAAATCTTGAGTGAATTTGGCATAAAACCAAATCTTTGCTCTTTTAAACTATCAGTACGATGTGAGGTCTATTTCCCCTTGGCCCTTGGATTCTAAACTTTATCAAAACCAAAAACAAAAAAAAATAGACCACAATAACCAATAATATTCGGTTGAAATGACAATATCTTCCTTGAATTTTGTGATAAATATATGATGAAATCCAATGTTGCTTGGGTTAGTATTTTGTAGATTAACTTGTATTGGGTTCAGCAAAAATGTTCCCAATTTCTTTGTTAGCTTATTGATGAAATCTTCATTTTTCTCTTTACTTATCCAATTTATATGATTTACCCAACAATTAGGAATGTTTAATTAGGTAATTTGAGGGCATAAGAGATTTTAGATTTAACGTATTTGGACAAAACTTAGGTACAACACCTTAGGTGCTGTCCCTTAAGTTTCCCTCTTAAGATTTAATCATGTGGTTACTTAACTAAAAATATACACTTCTATTCCATGAGAAAAAATCCACATGGCACAATCTTAAGAAGGGAACTTAAGAAATATCACCCAATTACTGTACCTAAGTCTTACTCATGTTATGTTTTTCATAAATTTCAAGGGAGACTATCATTCCCATTAAGGGACCCCTCCAAGAAAAAAAAAAAAAAAAAAAAAAAACTTACATTAAGAACCAAAGAAGTCATACATTGATCGTTCAAACAAAGGAGATTAAACATGCCACATACAAATGCCAATTCTTTGCTGAACATGGGTAACAAGTAGATTCCACTAATCTCTTCAAGTAGCTTATTGCACCTAGGGCTGTCCACAGAAAACCGGTACCCGACCCACCTGCAAAAACCGTCCGATTCGGCCTGAGAACCAGCTGACCTGATGCCGATGACGGTCAGCGGCGGGTCGGTTGGCAGGTTTTCTCCCCCAAAATCCGAAGAACCCGAACCGACCGGCGAAACCCATAATCCGGCGAAAAAATTCCAGATTCTGGCAAGAAAAACCCAAATTCTGACGAGCAAAACCTAGATTTCGGTAATAAATTTCCAGATCTCGGCGAAAAAACCCAGATTCAGGCGATATTTCACGTAGATCTGACGAGATTTTGACCGGATCTAACGAAATCTCATCGAATCCGGTGAGATTACCGCCAGATCTAGTTAAATCTCATAGATTCCGATGAGATTTTCGCTGGATCTGGGTTTTTCTCGCAGTTTCCTCGCCGTTTTCTCAAATGTAGGGCGCCGACCGATCTGTCCGCTACCCGTTAAAGTCTGACCCAGACCGACTTGTTTATTCCGGCGGTCGGCGGCGGGTGAGTTGTTTCAAAACCCGATTCCGTCGGGTCGGTTCCGGGTTAGGCATAAACCCGACCTGGACCGACCCGTGGACAGCCCTAATTGCACCCATAATTTAAGTAAAAAAAAATTAGTTATGTTCTATTATTGTAAATAAATATTATGATACCATAAACAAGAATATGTTTTGCATGTGGCCATTAAAGAAAATTAAAGTACCTTATCCAGTAAAATTCTTAGTCTAAATGGTCAAAAAATTTAGTGAGAACTGTTAGGTTCAAAGGAATTAGGAACTAATGTATTAGAACTTCAATGTGTAATGTTGGCAAACCATGATCAAAACATTTAGTCTAGATTTAGGCTGCTCAAAGTGTGTTTTTGTGTAAAGTTGGAATCGAGTGTACTGCAAGATTTATTGTGTAAATCTGCAAAGCTCAATCAATTGAAAATTAGACTCGAACGATCGAAGCTCGTGCAGATTATTTTTCTGCAGAATTTTCCAACTCAAGCCCAAGCCCATATTACGTGTAGGGTTTTATGTTTTGCCTTAAGTATAAAAGGAAAAATCCTAGCCATGTTTTGTTGTTGTTGTTTATACTGTGTGTGTGAATCTCTTGTGAGATCTAGAGGTGTTTGCCTTAATACATACTTAGGGTTATCAAGATCAAGATTGATGTCGAGAGCTTGGTGATCGTTTCAGTTGCTACATAAAGAGCTTAAAGAAAACACAAGTAGGAGTACTTGTGGTTACTGTGAATCCAAGAAAAAAGTAGTCCGTGGACTCGGACGTGGTTGTGATAGTAAGTTTTCTACTCGAGGTAGCAATAGAATGTTAGTGATCTAAGTCGCTATTGTAAAACTTCAATTCTTTCATAGTGGATCTGTTGTACCCTGAGGATAGCTAGGTTAAATCATCCCCAGGTTTTTTACTTGTTTGGTTTTCCTGGGTTATCATATCGTTGTGTTCTTTATTTTCTGCACTGGTTCAATGATATGATTTACTTGTGTTAACCTAGATTTGAACAATTTACCTAAGTTAATCACTTGGCTAAATAACTAGGTTAATTTGTTTGTGTTTAAGGGGTCTAAAAACATACAAGAACAACTAAATCAATTCAAAAATCATGATTACCTAACAAAAAAGATTTTTCTTAAAAAAAATCTACAATTGTGTTTATGTGAAATTAATTGGAACAAAGAAAGAAACATACATACATACATACATACATACATATATATATATATAAAAACATATTGACTAGTAATTATTTTGCGAGATAATTTTCATGCGATATTCTACTTAAGCAAATTCAAAATTGAAATATAGCATTACCTCAACGCTCAACTTGGATATACTAGATAAGTCCACCTCTGTGGATAATGGAACCAAGAAAAGCCTTCTTTTATCAAATGTATTTCTTTGGTAACTTCCTCCATATTCATTCTTTCTTCTACCGACTCCATTGAACATGCAAGTCCAATTTTAAGGACTGAGACTAAGCACTTATGCACATTGGCATCAGTTTGGCACAGGTTCACAATATCACGAGTTTCTTTATTTTCTTTAATTTCATTTTCAAATTTATCTTCTTTGGCCACTGTGGATGTTACTGTTTCTTTAGCTTCTCTTGGTAGAAGGATTGGATCTACAATCTGAACAAGCTTTTCTATTAGTGCCAGCATAGCAAAATTATGGAGATTGAGACTATCTTTAAATATTTTAGCCAATGGGTCTCTAACCCAAGAACATCTCCATTAAAAATATCCTGTAGCTATATATATATATATATATATATATATTTATATAGACCCACACATACATCCCCTCTGTTGAAGCCTCACCGCCCATGCCATACTCTACACATTAATATTTGTCAGTAATATTTGTCAACTAATTTAATCAATTCTTAAATCATGTTTAAAACTTTTCTTACTTTAAGTTTTTTTTAATAAAATAAATTGAGTGTGTGTATTCGTGTTTCCATGTTGCATGTGAGAGAGAGAATTTTGTGTTGATAGTAAGGTAACTGCAATTTAAAAAAAAAAAAAAATCAATATGTTGCTTACAATTATTTTAACGTTAGGATTCAGACAGAACTGGAAAGACATTACCTAGAGCAGCATAGTCAGTAAATCCCTTTATCCCAAATGTACTAGTTTACTTTTGAGAAGAATCATTAGTAGTTGAGAGGATTTTTACTGAGCCAAAATTGCTTACTTAAGCAACCATATCATTATCAAGAAGAATATTGCTCAGCTTTAAATCACAATGAATAATTGGTTATGCAGAATGGTTGTGAAGATAATCTATTGCAGAAGCCACATCAATTGCAACATTTAGTCTTTGAAGAAAGCTTAAGTTCCTTGATTGTTTTTCGTTGTCTATCCTCGGATGCAGCTAAATATCTAAGCTCCCATTTGTCATAAATTCAAAACTAGAGCTTTGAATTGAATTCCACTATAATCCATGCTAGAGCAACATGTTAATATTTTAACAAGTTTCCGATGCTGGATATTTTGTAATGCATTGTGTTTAGCCACGAAACTTTTGGAAGCTCCCGTGTGTTGAAGATTAAGGAACTTTATAGCAACTAGTATTTCTTCCTAATCAAGAACTCCTTTATATACAAACCCAAAACTGCTAGATCCAATCAAAATTACTTGGAGAGAATCGATAAGTCACTGATAGAGTTCTTTGTATGAAACATTAATTTGGAAGGAAGTCTATTGTTGAAACCATAGAAGGCAATTTCTTTTATTTTTATTTTTCATCCAATAAAGAACAAGAAAGGATGAAAACAAAAAGAAAAACAGAACAATGGAAATAAATACAATTGCTAATTTGAAGGCATTGGAGTTTCTTGGTTTCATGACCTTTAAAGGATAATAAATACAATACTTCAGCTTTCAGATATATATGTGGGACATGTTAACGGATGCCCTTAGGGCAATTGTTAATAAACCATAATAAAACAGTTTTGACACTATTTTCATAGGAAATGTAAAAAGCTATTAACAATATTTATTGTTTTATCATTCTCTCAATAAAATGTTTTTAAAAATAGTTCTTAAACCAATACCCTAAACATTTCCCTATATATATAGATTAATTATTTTTTTAAATTTGAATTCTATTCCTCTTATTGTTTGATAAGAGAAAGATTAATAATTAAGTTTTTGTATTAGGGTTTTACTATAATTCATCTATTTAAAGCATAGAAAAATATAATCTAGTTTATTGTGTGTAGTTTAACTTGTCTCACCCTCTCTTAAAAATTACCATGACTTTTGAGTAGAGTTTATGGTGTACCTTTGTATTAGAACCCTTCTCTCTTGTGTGTGTGTGTTTTTCAAAATATATATATATATATAAATATATATATATATTATGAATTCAGTTAATAATTAATAGAATCACCCAACACTGTTAACATATCCAAACAAATGCTTTAACACATAACTCTTTTTTGATAATTTGATAATACAAAGATTAATTTTACATAGAAAATTAAATATCATGATTTTGCAATAAAATTATAAAAATGATGAAATTTATTTTGTTTTATATATATCACATATTTTGTTTTCACATTAAACGTATAAATAAGAGATACAACAAATAGTTTTTTTCCTCTGAAAAATTTTGCTTCTTGGTTGAGCCATGCTACGTACACACTGGCACTGGTTTTCCTGCTCGTGTTAGTTAATCAATATATATATATATATATATATATATATATATATATATATATATATATGAATTTCACAGGATTTTTCACATAACAGTAGCTAAGGAAGCTTGGGAGATATTGGAGACTACATATGAAGGAACCAAGAAAGTAAAGGATACAAAGTTGCAAATGCTAACCACCAGATTTGAGGAGCTAAAAATGAGTGAGGACGAGTCATTTGACTCTTTCTACAGTAAGCTGAATGAAGTGGTTATTGGCAAGTTCAACTTGGGTGAGAAAACGGAGGACTCAAAGGTAGTAAGGAAATTCCTCCGATCATTGCCAGAGAGATTCCGAGCAAAAGTCACAGCTATAGAGGAAAGTAAAGACTTGAATGAGATCAAAATCCAAGAGTTAATTGGATCTCTCCAAACATACGAGCTGGGATTGCCTTCTCATAAACCAAGCAAATCTCTTGCTCTTAAAACCATCACCGAGAGAATGGACAACTCTACCAAAGAGGATGATGTGGAGAAAGACGTAGCATTCCTTGCAAAGAACTTCCGAAAATTTCTGAAAATGAAAAACAGTGGGAAGCCCTTCAGCAAAGGAAAGTTCTCTTCCTCCAAGGGTGGTAGGAAGGAGTTCAAGATGAAAGATGGGAAGGAGTTTCAATCCCCTCAAGGAATTGTGTGTTTCGAATGCAATGGTCATGGACATATCAAGAAGGAGTGTCCTAACTATTTGAGAGGCAAGGGTAAGGCATATGCCACAACCCTTAGTGATTCGGATTCTTCAAACTCCGATTCAGAAGCAAACTGTGATAAAGAAGGGAATTTCTCAGCATTTATGACTATTGCTCATGTTGAGTCTTCGAAGGACTTGAATTTACTTGTGCAAGAACTTGGAGAGCATAGTGATGAGGAATCCATGAGAATTATGGAAGAATCGGATGCTGAAGAAGATGAAGATACAGCTGGTCTTCAAGAGAACTACAATTCACTTCTTGAAAAGTCTGGAGAATATGCAAGGGTGGGCAAGTCAGCCGTGAAAAAGATGAAAAAGGCAGAGGAAGACCATAAGAGTCTTCTAGTGCGCTATAAGGAGGCCAAATGTGAAATAGAGACGTTGAATGGTGAACTGACCGAAGCCTACTCAAAGATAAAATTTCTTGAGTCTGAGGTAGTTCAAGCAAATGCCAAGGTAGAAAGAGTATCCACAAAGAAGCTTGATGATGTCCTCTCTCATCAAAATCCTTCTCCGATAAAACCGGATTAGGTTACACCAGAGAAAGTAGTTCAGCTGTGAATATCTCCAAAGAAGTAAAGTTTATGAAGGCTAAAGAACCAATTGCAGTTGCCCCTACTAAAGAGAAGATAAAAGTTGAGAAGAAGAAGAATGTGGTTGACCAGCGAGTGTTGAACAAGCCCTGAAATCAATCTGTGGTCAGGTCTGAAGCTAGAGAAAAATCTCGTCCACGATCACAAAGAGGTTCTAGAACGAATCATGTGTCATCACTGCGGACTTCAAGGGCATACCCGACCAAATTGTCATAAGCTGAGAGCATTGAGGAATGCTAGTGATCAAAGGTCAAAAGGACCAGGGAATGACAAAAGGACTTGGGTTGTTGAGCCATCAAGAGGTCGAAATAATGATCCCGGAATGATGGACGTGATGAAGATGATTGGTGCATTCACCAACTGCTTGGAAAGCTTCACTAGAAAGTTTGAAAGTCCTAACTCTCGTACCCAATCCTATAGGGATATCACCTCAAACGCACGTGACATGTGGGTGAAGAAGGGTACTCATGCATGATCACCTCCTATGTCCATGCATCAATACTTCCAATGTTTAGGATCATAGGTTCATGCATCATATTATGCATTGTTTTTTTGTTTAAAGCATGTGTTACTTTTACAAGTTTTTGTTTTGTACTTGTGTTTGTTGATCTTACTTTACTTGTTCTGTTTTTTAGTGTGTTCAAAAAATTCAAAAACCCATTAAAATTGAAAAATCTTCAAAAATTTTGATCACTTGTGTTGTGTATATCACATGGGAGTTTGGCCTAGTACCTTCGTACTAATGGCGTAGTGCATTTACGAGCTTAGCTTGTTCTGTATGCACATATATCTTTGTGGGAAAAATCTTGAAAACTATGTGTGATTGTTGTAAATAGATCTTCAAGCTTGTCATGAATGATGGGTCAATAGTCTTGTTGGTCTTGATACATGCATAGATTTGTGCCTATATCTCTTCCCACTTTATTTTATGTTTTTGCTTTAGAGCTCACCAAATGTAAATCTCAAAATGAAAAAGAGATTATGAACTGCAAAAGCCTGTCACACATACTAGTTTTGACTAGGAAAAAGGGAAAGCGACTTTTATATTGAACTATATGGTGCTCAAAAAGCCAAAGGCTAACTCTCATTGTTGAAATATCAAAAATTTCAAGCACCGATCTCAAAAAGAGATGTATTGTCCAAAAATGATCAAATGTTATGATTTATGCAGAAGCCAAATGAACAGCTTCTAAGTTTTGTAATCACTCTCTTGTGGGAGGTCATATATGCTCATTTCTATAATTGAGATAGTCCACTTAACTTAACACTAGTTGTGTATGACTTGATTGAATTGATCATTGAAGTTTCACTATGGTCTATGGACTATTCCACATTTGATACTCACACACAACACACAAGTCTTTGACTCAATGAATGCTTATCTCATTTGTATAATTGTATATGTTCAAATGTGATGTATATGCTCAAATACTTGATGATCAAACCCAAAAATATTTTTGAGTGTTTTATTTGTTTTTGAAAGTGATTTTTACACTTTCGTGCTTTTAGTTTTTGTTCCAAAAGCATTTTTGTGTTTTTCTTCAAAAACTAGTTCAGGGGTTGTTTCGCGAGAAGCTCGCGACTTAAAGCTTCCCGCGAAAAGTGCTTAAGGGAAATCAATTTTTTTACAGGTTACACAGAAACTTTTGCGACTGTCTCGCGACTATCTCGCGACCAACAGCTTCTTGTGAAATGCTGTTTGGCCAAAATTGGATTTTTCCAATTTCAGACAGAAGCTATCGCAACTGTCTTGCTACTGTCTCGCGACTTAAAGCTTCTCGCGAAATTTTTTGTGCTTCAGGGGTCTTTCTTGCGACTGCGTTGCTACTGCCTAGCCCGCGAAAAACGCATGTTTTCAGTTTTTATGTAGCAGATGTGACATTTTTCAAAACTCATAACTTCCCTCGCATTGCTTCTCTCGAACCTATCTCAACCCAAAATCAATTTTCTCTCAAACCCCTTCAATTCCAAACTTGTTTTCTGCGATCTTGTATTCAAGGTATGTTTTCTAAAACATTTTTCCTTCTATTTGTCATAGATTATGCAAAAAATTAGTTAGGGTTATCAAAATTGGGGATTTTTCAAAAATGGGTTGGGGTTCTTAATTTTTGTGAAAATTTTTCCAAAAATTTGATTGGGCTGAGTCCCATTTGGTGTTTGTGTATCTGTGTTGGCCCCTTGTGGCAGTTTGAGCATGTATTGAGGCATTTTTCCATCTGATATATATATATATATATATATATATATATATATATATATATATATAAAACCGAAGCCTCTGAAGCATTCACAATTTTTCATGTCAACACAATATTAAATAAAATTATCATTTTATTTAGTCCAAACTTAACAAGGAGTGAAACTCTATCTTTCTAACAAGTCCAACTTAAACGCAAACACATCATTATCATTTATAACATCTATATCTATATAATAACTAATAGTCTCACTTTGTTAATTCTCACGTGCTTGTGTGCATAAAGTACTCTATGATCAGATCTGCTATTATCTTCTTTTGCCGCAACACAATTTTCTCCTTAAAACTTCTTTTTCTTCAAGAATTTTTTTGAGGGCAGCTCATGCTGCACAATTCACATATTCCACTTATGTATTGGACGACTCCTCTCCTTCTTCGGTCAATGCATCAAGGTTAGGGTTTTTGATTTGTTCAATAAAAATTATAGATTTGTTGCTTTTTCTTATAAGTTTGTCAATTGTTAGTTTTGTTTATTTAATTGCTGGGCCTGAATCTTTTAATTAAATCTTCAATTTTTTTTTACCTTTTAAAAGTTTTAATATTTTGAATTTTGCAATATCTAAAACTGTTTGGTAGAATTCAAAATTCAACCCTATAGACATTGATTTTTTTTAAAAGCTAACCCATCATTTTATTATAATTCTCCATTGTGTAGTCACATAATTTTTGTTTTGTTTCAATAAATTCTTGGCTCAAAATCTTCTAATTGTTTGATTTACATATGAATTTTTAAGTTCATTTTTTGCAATACATTTAATTGTCTGACCAATTTCAATAGTAGAAAAGCTATAATCATGGATTATTCTTTTGAAAGTAACCCTTCTTTCTATTGTATTTCTCTATTGCGTAATATTATATAAATATATAAATATATATATATTGTTTTATTTCAATACTTTTGAAGCTTTGAATCTTCTGATTTTTTTAAATTTTTTTTTTTTGGCCTTTCGGAAGTTTTAACATCATAACTTTTGGGTTTTATTTTTTCTATTATCAGAAATTGTCTAGAAGATTTCAATGAATATCCATGGATTATTCTTTTTGAGGGTAACCCATCTTTATCTTATATTTCTATTCCTAACTTTTTTTTCTTTAATTGTCCGTGTTTACGTCTCTTTTGTTTTTCTTATTTTTACTTTCATAGCGTATGTACATGTTATGTATGTTCTTTGATTCTTTCTTTAATGATTTTTGTGTGAGTATGTGTCATCGTTTTTTTTTTTTTTTTTGTAATGAATCCTGTGTTTTTCATGACTTTAGTGAGTCGTATTCTTAAATGATTGAAATGGTTTTCTTTGACGTGGATTTTGTTCATATTGGTTTCAAAGTTTATTTCTTGTCTTATATTATAGATTGTAATATATTTATTCATCAAACTGTTTAGTTGAGTTTGTTTTCGAAGTTGTTTTCAGTGTTGGACATTTTTTTTGAAGCATGTTGGTATCATATATTTAAATACTGTTAAGTTGATAATAATAATAATAATAATAATAATAATAATAATATATAGTTTAATAAATGTCTGAAACGTATAGCTGTTAACAAATGTTTAAGCAGCTATATGATTTTATTTTACAAATTCAATTTTGGTGTTGTAGTAAAATAAACCAAGATTAAATTATATATTGTACTCAATACATTTCCCGTACATCGCACGGGTTAGAGACTAGTTGTATAATAAAGCTAAAGTACTATGATAATTGATAGAATATCTAGTTGGAACTATTTAAGATGCGTATTGGGGGTAGAAGCACGAGAAGTCGAGAACCCAAATTGGAGAATGGAAATGGCTTATATTATAAGGATGTATGAAGGTTACTACTAAGTACTAGATGAAACTAGGCCCAGTATTATTTTATTATGTACCTAAATTAGTTACAGCTAACTTAAGATCCATGGCATTCCGATATCCTTTATTTTTTTCTCGTGGCCCTAGCTCTTTATGGGAGAGTTTCTCTCATGGCTTGTGTGTGTGTATATATATATATATATATATATATATATATATATATATATATATATATATATATATATATAAAGTTGTTAACTATATTAATCTATTCTCGTTTCAGTAGGAAAAAAAAGTTGCGTATTGACTACGACTAGTTCGTGCAGATTATTGAAGTTCTATATCTCGAAGGGATGGCAATTTTGCCCCACCCTACTTGACCCACCCCTCCCTGCTTCGCTCTGCGCAGGTTTTTCCCACCCTGCAAAGGTGGTGGGACGGGGATAGGGCACAAATTTAGCCTTGCACCATTGGGCAAAGCAAGGATGGGTTTAGACTTTTTAGACCCAACCTGCCCCTCCCCAACCCGTATTGATAAGGTTAAATTGTAAATTTTTTATACCCTAAAATCCTACTATTTAAACAAACATATCATTAACTTATTTTATTGTACCCAACAAGGTTTTCTGCCTCTTTTTTTTTTTTTTTTTTTTTTTTTTTTAAGCAAGGTTGGAAATAAGGTACCAATTTTAACATTTTCTTTTATCTTTATTATAAAAAAATTTATATGCAATTGAATAATTGATTTTGTATTATGAGATTTTTGTTTTTGTTGGGATATTGTCTTGTTAAACACTTTAATAACATTATTCAATTTTTGCTTAAAATTGATTTGATGGGATAAATTTATTTGTAATTTCAAGTATATTTTTATTAACGAAATAGGTTATATTAAAAAAACAATTGTAATGGTTATGGGCAAATTAACAAGAAGTAGAGTTTTACGGGGTAGGGCGGGTCTTCGCGGGGCCCCAAGGGGTGGTGATGGGGCAAGAAAATTTTTCTCATCATGCGGGGCGGGGCGGGAATGGGATAAGACAAAACCATGCGGGGCGGGGGCGAAGACCCCATCCTTCGGACCCACCCCGCCCCATTGCCAAGAATCTATTTTTCAATGCATCAGTGCTATGTGTGAACGTTTGCAAGGAAGAAATGACCGTGCTGAATTATAAGTAGTAAAGCTTTCCACTCACACTTGAATTCGCAATGGACTTTAGGGATTAGAGACCTGGAAGTGGACTGTAATTCACACTGTGTGATGTTAGGACATATGTGATTCATGTTAGGAACATATGTCATCTTGTATTGGCTAATCCTCTGACAAAACGCATTTTACTTGTAATTGGGTAGATCTAGGATGTGTTTAATGCTTCAAGGACAAGGTTTCAAGTCCAAGTGTTAAAGTCATGCAAATCTGTCCAAGAATTAAGTGAAGAAGTGCTAGATTTTAAAACTCGACAGATAGCATCTATCGATGTTTAAAAGGCAGTTTTGCCTGATGCTCGACAGCTGCTCAATAGATACCCTATCTATCGAGATTTATGAAAACAGATTTTCAGTTTTGATTTTCATCCAATCCGTGTATACATGTTTGGGCTTTCTTTTCTCACAACTCTAAACATATATAAGAATTATTTTAAGGGCCGTCACAGTTGATGCAAGTGAGTGCAACTTGATGCGAAGGTTTTTCACAAGTATATTGTGACCGAAGACAATTTGCTCTAGTTCATCTTTCTCTTCAAGAAGCTACTATGTTTGTACACTGTAGGGTTTTGTAACCAAGGGGTTTTGTGATCTTCATCGTGTTGATGAATTGAAGAACTTTGCAGCTAATATCCTTCTCAAGTTAGTGGTTAGTCACGTATTTGGATTTGTGCATCAATTAGTTAGTCACGTACTGGGAGTCGTGCATTGAAAAGGAGAGATTGTCAATACAGAACAAGTCCAATTGGGTATTGGGGTAAGGGTTCAACTGTAGGTTGGTATAAGGTACTTGGATTCATTTACTTGTAACCGCTTGTTATGATAATAATGGATTCTCGGGAATGGTGACCTTAAAATCATCTGGTGAGGTTTTTGCCTTGGAGATTTTCCCCATTCATAAACAAATTACTGTGTTAACTTTATTTTCCGCTACATATTAAATTAGTTGGTAATTTGTTTGCGCTACCATGCGTATTGCATGTTAATTAACTTAATTAATTCATTTGACTAATTAATTGGTTAATTTATCACAAATGGTCAATACATTCTTGACCTAGTGACAACGGAGCTCTCAACTCACACCCACCATGTACGTTAAACAAGCTTTGGAACTGTGTCTAGTCAAGGAAATAAGGCTGCAAAGCAAGGCAGTAGGGTCCCAGCACCATGAATCCATGACGATGTAGTGTATTGGGTGGAACAGTGGTAGACATCTATATCTCTCTGCATGTATTTCGAATATTTTATAGCTAATGATACGTACAACATTTAACGAGTGCTCGTTAACATTTTTCTTTATTATATGTGTATCGCTCTTGAATCGGAAAAAAATAGCGTTGTTTGATAGTAACATGAAGAAGATTAGAAGAATCATATTATTTTCACATTGGATATTCCACAATTTTCCAATGGGAATGGTTTGATAGTTTCACATGGGTTGCTTGGACGATGTTTAACATTGTCATAAAGTCATTGACTCACTCTGCGGATTCTGACGGAGGCGACCACAATATGGCTCCACACTTGACGTTTGAATCATGATTTTCCACCGTGTTTGACACTTCCATGGTATTAAATTTGTCCGGACAAAATTGGCCTTTGCCCATTTTTGCACAAATTATATAGCATTTTGTCCAATTTTTCAAATTAATTAGAGAAATGCCCTTTTTTGAAACTCGATTTTCTCAAAATCGGGTTAAAAAAAAAAAAAATTCTAGAGGCTTATAATGGCGTTTTAAGGAGTCTATAGTAACGCTTTAAGGAACTATAGTGGTGTTTTGGAACACGAGCTTCATGAACTCGAGTTATAGGCAAAAAAAACAAAAAACTTGCATGAAACTCGAGTTCATGGAGCTCGAGTTCCAAAACACTACTATAGGTCCTTAAAACGTCATTATAGGGCTCCTTAAAATGCCACTATAGGGTTTAACTCGATTTTGAGAAAATTGAGTTTCAAAATAAGGGTATTTCCCTAATTAGTTTGGGAATGGAGCAAAATACTATATAATTTATGCGAAAAGGGCAAAGGCCAATTTTGTCCAATTTTGTCCTTGCTGCCTTGCGAAAAACGATGCGAGTAATTTCAAAAAATTCTCAACTTTGAAGTCATGTTTTGACAGATTTGGGTCTAATGTTCCACTCGATTTTCTCACCGAATAAAGAAAATGATAAAGCTCTTGTAAGTCAAGTCTTTGGTTTATAAAAACACACCTAGCGAAATAAACAATACCAGGCAGAAAATATTGTCTTAAAAGAAATGTCGGCCAACATGCCATGTCGGGTTTACACGGCAACAATGCCGTGAGGTGTTAGAAAGGAAAAATTATTTTCCTCTCTCAAATGAGGTGTCCCTACCATCTCTTTAGAAAGGCTTTAGGCTTTGGGTTCAAGTAATAATTCAGCAACAATAGTGTCATTTGGGATGTTAATATGTTTGTAATTTGAATCTCATCTTTCCCTCAGCTTTTATAGTTTTTTATGCCATACGCCATATCAATCATACTTAATTACTTTAAGCTTTTGTTTGATTGAATGATAGAAAAGATTTAGTTTTACTTTATGCGTGTTTGGTTGGAGGATGGAAAAATATTAGAGAAATAAAAAATTATTTTGTTTAGCTAAGAAGAAATTTGAGAGAATAAAAAATGTAATTTGTATAAATTTACTTTTATGCCCTTATTATATTAAAAAAAAAATAGTTTAAAAGAAAAAAATTTGTTGGGAAATTTAAACACCAGTCGATAGAATTAACCAATTTTAAGTCAAGTGATTAATTAGGAAAATTATGACTAGTCATTGGTTAAACAAACAAACATTAATATCATGCATAACAGAATAGTAAAAAAGACAAGATATAATGACTTAGGAAAACCATAAAAATAAACTAGTTTCGTAATAAATAATAAACTTAGAGAGAAACCTTCTCAATAAGCAATCCACTATTGTAAAGAAAAATTTAAGATCTAGTACAAAACATTTGTGCCTAAATTCTACAATATCAGTAGATGAACTTACAATAGAAACATTTTACCACTTCAAAACTTCTGAACTTTTCATTATATAAATACTCCACAGATGATGCTTATATAAATACTCCACGGATGATGCACTCACAATTTGACAATATACAAAGTGTCAATTATTTAAAAAATTTTAAATGATGTAATACTGAATACACATTTAAAATTATAATATTTAATGTGAATCATAGATGGATTCATTTGAAATGGAAATGATCCTAATACGTTAGTCGATAATTAGAGAAAAGTACAAGTTAGTGTGAGATCATTCAAATCAAGATATGAGGTGATTTTTATTGAATTTAGTATCATAAAACATGAATGATGAAATGTCACAAAATATGTAAAGAGTTTTGCGGTTTAGTACCATTTTCTTTTTCTTTTTTGATGGGTTTAGTTTCATTTTCACTCTTCCTTATGAGGAGACTTTGGATCCTAATCCCCTCTCTGTAAGGGGAGAATAATGTTACCATATATATATATAATAGACAACACAAATTGGGACTACAATGAAAATCATATTAATAAGAAGATGCTCGCGCTTCAAGCTGGGAACTGGAGATGGGGACGAGAGGATCTAAAGTTTTCAACGGAGGGATTTATAAGTTATGATTTCTCAGGCAGTAGCCCATGGACTACGAAAATGGGTCATATCTTGCCTACTCAACTCTCACTAGTGGAGGTGCTGTTAATTATTGTGTAGTTTGGGACTCCCTTTTTCTCGAGGGATGTGGTGGGCCCCATGGGAGGGGTGGGTCAAGGCCTTTAGTGAATTGATCCATCCAATGTTGATAGTTGGACTCCACTTTAAAAAAAAAAAAATTATTATTAAGTGGTTTGGATTGCGTTTTATTTTCTCTATTTTAATCAAAATGAATAAATATTCTTTACTTATCTATCAATATAATAGTTAAAAGATGAAGTATATTATTTATTATTTTTAGTATTTTTGTAAGCCACATTAATGTAGTATTTTGGTCCATTTCGATATAATTTAGTCTAGTTCGAAACATTTTGAACTAATTGAATCTTAAATTAATTCTTTTTTTAGGTTGTGTTTTTAGTTTTTGGCTCAAAATTATATATATATATATTTTTTCTTCTTAATTTAATGTTGAAAAATACAAAATTTTATTCTATTTAGACCAAACTTTTTAGTTTTTGGTTAAAAAAAATACAAAAAAAAAAAGAGAGAAAGAAGAGAAATGGACCCTAAAAAAGTAATAAAAATGATAAATAATTATTAGAAAAATGGACCCTAGTCGCGTGAGTTTGTGACTAGTCAAAGTAACAATTAGAGTGAAAAAAATGTATTTATATGAATATTAAATTCAGTTAAAATAGTCCATATTCACACAAATCTAAAAATATTGATTTAGTGATTCTCAACACTCATTCAATTTATAAGATCTTAGATTCAAATTTGGGCTACCCTTAGGAACTTTTATCGTAATTACTCAGTCTGTAGGGGACGGGACACACTCGAAAAGACTAGTAAAATGCTCTAAAAATTTTGGAACATAATTTTTTTTAGATCCCAATCTGCAAAAAATTTTGCTGCCAAAGTTCATGATCACATCTCTAACATTCTTTGCCAAGAGATTGCCCATGCTTACCTTTGGTCTTCCTTTCATACTCTTTAAATGCCTTATTAACAATGTTATTAAAATTAAGAAAAAAAAAATAGAGAGAGAATTTATGGATACAATTTTTATCACAATTTTGATCTAGTTAACTGTGAGTGGTAGAAAAAATGTGATGAACTTAATATGAAGTGATTTTCCTCTACTCACATTTGATTACTTAACAAGTTTTGACAAAATTTTTGTTCCTAGAAGAACAAAAAATAAAAAAAGAGAGGAGAAATTACATCAACTTCCATGTAAGGAAACGATGGTGACCCCTTATGTTTTGTAGAAATGCTATTATATTCTTCAAACTTGTATAAGCATAATGTATAATGAAATCTTTATCATATTATAAAAGAGGTAACCCATGATTCTCTTTATTGTTATTATTATTATTATTATTCAAGGCGAAAGGGGGGCTTGCACCCATCTTTAGCACCTACGAGTCAGGGAGAAAATAAATTTTTATGGGCCCATTCCACATACAATAAGCAACCCAAGAGGCTAAATTATGGGCGAGGAAATTAAAGTTCCTACTAACAAAATGGAAATCCCAACAAGACAAAGGGATGAACTATAAAGAACTAAGAACCAAAGAACTCATACATTAATCGTTCAAACAAAGGAGATTAAAAAAGCACGCCACACACAAATGCCAAATCATTGTCATAGAGTCATTGTCATAACTGCGAATTCTGACGGAGGCGACCATAATATGGCTCCACACTTGACGTTTAAATCATGATTTCCACCGTGTTTGACACTTCGCATGGTATTAAATTTGTCCTTGCTGCCTTGCGAAAAACGATGCGAGTAATTTCAAAAGGTCTCAACTTTGAAGTCATGTTTTAACAGATTTGGGTCTAATCTTCCGCTCGATTTTCTCACTGAATAAAGAAAATGATAAAGCTCTTGTAAGTCAAGTCTTTGGTTTATAAAAACACACCATGTGAAATAAACAATACCAGGCAGAAAATACTGTCTTAAAAGAAATGTCGGCCAACATGCCATGTCGGGTTTACGCGGCAACAATGCCGTGAGATGTTAGAAAGGGAAAATAATATTCCTCTCTACCATCTCTTTAGAAAGGCTTTAGGCTTAGGGTTCAAGTAATAATTCAGCAACAATAGTGTCATTTGGGATGTTTTGTTTGTAATTTAAATCTCATCTTTCCCTCATCTTTTATAGTTTTTATGCCATACACCATATCAATCATACTTGATTACTTTAAGCTTTTGTTTAATTGGATGATAGAAAAGATTTAGTTTTACTTTATGTGTATTTGGTTGGAGAATGAAAAAATATTAGAGAAATAGAAAATTATTTTGTTTAGCTGATAAGAAAATTGAGAGGATAAAAAATGTGGTTTGTATAAATTTATTTTTATGCCCTTCTTATATTAAAAAAATAGTTTAAAAGAAAAAAAAATATAGGTTGGGAAATTTAATCACCAGTTGATAGAATTAACCAATTTTAAGTCAAGCGATTAATAAGGCAAAATATGAATAGTCATTGATTAAACAAACAAACAATAATATTATGCATAACATAATAGCAAATAAGACAAAATATGATGACCTAAAAAACCAAATAAATAAACTAGTTTCATAATAAAAAAAACCTAGGGGGAAACCTTCTCAATAAGCAATCCACTATAGTAAAGACAAGTTTAATATTTAATACAAAAAATTTGTGCCTAAATTCTACAATATTAGTAGATGAACTCACAGTAGAAAGTTACTACCTCTTCAAAACTTTTGAACTTTTCAATATATGAATACTCAACGGATGACACATTCACAATTTGACAATGTACAAAGTGTCATATTATTTTAAAAATTTTAAATGATATGATACTGAATACACCTTTAAATTTATAATATTTAATGTGAATCACAAATGAATCCATTTGAAATGGAAATGATCCTAATACGTTAGTCGATAGTTACAAAAAAGCACAAGTTAGTGTGAGATCATTCAAATGAAGATATGAGGTGATTTTTATTGAATTTAGTATCATAAAACATAAATGATGAAATGTCACAAAATATGTAAAGAGTTTTGTGGTTTTGTACCTTTTTCTTTTCTTTTTCTTTTTTGATGGGTTTAGTTTCATTTTCACTCTCCCTTATGAGGAGACTTTGGATCCTAATCCCCTCTCTATAAGGGGAGAATAATGTTACCATATATATAATAGACAATACAAATTGGGACTACAGTGAAAATCATATTAATAAGAAGATGCTCGCGCTTCAAATTGAGACCTTGTATTATGTTTAAAATTCCTACTTAATACGTACATATATTTTAATCAAAAGGATTCCTTGGATAAAAAATCTCAAGAACTGAGAGCCACCAAATCCTTGTACAACTTGAGGGAGTTTGCTTATGGAAATGGTATATGTTGGTCAAACAAAAACAGCGCATTATGGGCTCTTTGCTCCTAGTCACCAAGGGTCTGTTTGGTTGGAGGGATGAAAATGTGGGAGAATAAAAAGTAGGAAAAGGGTGGAAAATACGGAGGATAGAAGATATTTTAAATTCTCTCGTTTGGGTTTGGTTGGGAGATGGAAAAGTGGAGCGTTGGAAAATGTAGTTTGCATAAATTTACTCTCATACTCCTATTAGGAAAAAAAATTATAATTTTATTAAAAAATTGTGTATGAGTTGGCACTTCATTAAAAAAAAGTATAAGAATCCAAAACAGATGAATGAAAAAAAAGAGTAAAAACCCCATTAAAAAATTGAGGGAAACAAGAAACAAATAAAATAAAATGGATGGAAAAAAGAAAAACCAAATGAGAAATCAGAAGTGAATGTTAATTGGGGAATTATAAGAAAATCAAAGAAGAAAAGGACAAAAACTCCTATGAATATGAGAATGATACAACTGTTCAAGTGAAGTTAGTGAACTTTGCACAGTAAAGAAAACAAAGAAGTAAAAGAGAAAAAAAGAAAAGAAAGAACAACGTTGCAATACAGGACATTTTTGTCCAAATCATTGGCCCAGTTCTCTGTTTAGTTTTCTCCTCATTTTGGGGAAATTACATTTTGTTTGTTGGGCACAGGGAGAAAAAGCTTGAGCCCACCAAAAAGTTTTAACCTTTAATTTTCTCCTTACCAAACAACACCAAATCCTATTTTTTCTCATTTCTTTTTCATTCTCTTTGTTCCACCTCCAACCAAATGTAGCCTAAAGTAGTGTAAGGATATAAGGGGAGGCGCATAAAAAGAGACCTTAAGAAAATGGTATTAAAGCCGCAGTCTTACTTGTTGCAAGAAAAGGTTGTTGAGTGTGTTGTGTTTGGTGAAGAGAATATAGCATGAAGAAGTTTAAGAACACTAGCATTAGTCGTGCTAAATGCAAAAATTTTAGCATTTAGCATACCAAACATCAAAAATACCCCTACAATTGTTTTCTTTTTCATGCCAAGAGAACCATGGTATAGTGTCATCATGAGTTTTTTGGCTAAATATTGGTAAAAATAGAGTTTAGAGCATTTACAGTAAATGTGTTAAAATAGCTAAAAAACTATTTTAACCCCTCAAACACCAAAAAAATCCCTTTAGTCAATGGTGTTAAAGCTAAATTTTTTTAGCAACTTGCTGCAATGAGTAGTAGCAGGTTCTTGTAGCAAGTTGTGAACTGCCAAGGCCATCATGGTACCAAGTCCATCTCTCCTCTCTTTGCTATGATGATCGGGATGAAGATCAAAATTTGGGTATATGTTAGTTTTGATTGGGTTTTTTGTTTTTGTGTGTATTCGTATGGGTTTGGCAGTGGTGGTGGTGGTTAATTTTGGCAATGGGTTTCGTGGGTTTGGCTATGGCGATGGGTTGTTGTGGCTAGTGGTGGTGGTGGCTAGTCATGGAGGTGGCTATAGCTAGTTGCTAAAGGTGTTTGTGGTGTGGTTGTTTTTTATTATTTAATGAGTTGTTTATATTATTTTAAATAAAGTGGTAAAAAAAATAGAGTATTTGATGTTGGGTGTATTGTCTAAGTGAGATTTTAAAATAGATAAATTAGTTTTTTGAGTTGTTAAAAACTAAAATTTTTAGAAGCTTTGATGTGAATGCTCTTGTAGTTGATATGTGTACTATGGAAAGTTATTTCAAAAATTGAGGAGAGAGAAAATTCGACAATGTCAGTACCGAATTTACTTAGCAATTTGGGGGGAAATGAGGAGAGAGAAATACATAATTACAAGAAAGAAGAGAGATAAATTTACATCAATTTTGGTGTTAGAGTTGCCGAATTTCAACTCCCAAAGTGCCAGATAAGCTGCCCAAACTTCTGCCTACATTGATATGGGCATTAGTTTTTCAATTAGGGTTCATTTGGTTGGAGGGGTAGAAATTGGGAGGATAAAAAATGGGAAAGAAATAGAAAAGTGGGAGGATAGAAAAGATTTAGTTTTCTCTCATATGTGTTTGGTTGGGAGGATAGAAAAGTAGATAGATAGAAAACTCACTTGTTTGGTTAAAAAGAAAAATAAGAGGATGGAAAATAAAGTTGGTATAAATTTACAATTATATCCATATAAAACAAAACAAAACAAAATGCAACACATTTTTTTATTAAAAAATTGTGTATGGGCAATTCAATTTATTTTTATTTTTTAAAATTTTAAAATAGCACAAGCCAAAGGATCCAAAACAAATGAGCACAAAAAAAAAAAAAAAAAAAACTTACTGAGAAGCACAGAAAAAGACAAAAACCAAAGAACAAAACATAAAAAAGAAAATGACAAACCATGTGCTTTGCACATGGTTTTTTTTTTTTGGTCCACCTTTTTCTCTCTAGATTTCTCCTTGATTTGGGAAGAAAATATTTTGGTGGGTTAGGGGAGAAAACATCTAGGCCTCACCAATTTTCTCTTCAATTAAGCACCCACAAAACCCATTTTCTCTCCACTTTTCTCCCACATCTTTTCCAACCTAAAATCTCCCCAGCCAAACAGACACTTAAAAACCAACCACCAGACTGCTCCATTGATTGTTGTTAATTTTGGAAACTAAAATTATTTTCCTAAAATGATTAGATATTTCAAAACAAAAATGATATGTTTTATTTTATTTTATTAAAATAGATAGATTCAAGGTTTTGAGTCAAATTAAATGGAAAGTTAATAACCTTGATTAATAAATAGTTGAAGCTAAAATTATTTATCCCTAAAACGATTAGATATTTCAAAACAAAAAGTATTAGTTTTTTGTTTATTTTAGCATGATTAAGAACTTAATTTTTCTACTTTACATACTCATTTTTGTTTTAAACAACTCACATCGGATTATCTATTTTATGCTACATTTCATTAAAATATCAAATTTTCTTGATTTTTTAATTGTTTCTCTTTCTTCACACACAATAAATACCATCCATTCTCTTTTTTCATTCTCTAGATATGTAGAGAAAAAATAAAAAGTTAAATGCAAAATGAATAGTGCTAATGTAAATTTACACAATTATTATACGACTTTACATGGCCTGCTGGGAGAATTTGAGCTTGGTTGACTAAAATGCTGTACTTTACACCCCTGGACTTTTATTTTAGCCAATTTACTCCATAAACTTCACATTTTTGCCAAATTGATACTTCTGTTAGACTACTGTTGATAGGCCAAGAATGTATTGACCCCTTATGATAAATTAACCAATTAATTAGCCAAGTTAATTAATTGATTCAATTAGCATGCAATAAGCGTGGTAGCACAAACAAATCACCAACTAAGTTAAAATGCAGCAGAAAATAAATTGACACGGTGATTTGTTTATGAATGGGGAAATCCTACACGGCAAAAACCCCACTAGGTGATTTTAAGGTCACCACTCTCGAGAATTCACTATTATCACAACAAGCGATTATAAGTAAAGGAATTCAGTACCTTATACCAACTTACAATTGAACCCTTACCCCAATACCCAATTGGACTTGTTCTGTAGTGATAATCTCTCCTTTCAATGCACGGCTTTCAATACGTGGCTAACCAATTTGATGCGCGGATTCCAATACGTGGCTTACTCATCAACTTGAGAAGGATGTTGGCTGCAAAGTTTTTCAGTTCATCACACGATGAAGATCACGAAACTCCTTGGTTACAAAACCTTACGGTGTACAAACACAGTAGCTTCTTGAATAGAAAGATGAACTAGGGCATATGTCTTCGGTTCACAATATGCTTGTGAAAAACTTTTGCATTGAGTTGCATAATCTGTGATGACCCTTAAAACAATCCTTATATATGTTTAGGGTAGTGAGAAAAGAAAGCCCAAACATCTATTCACGGATTGGAGCGAAATCAGATCTGAAAAACTGATCTTCATAAATCTCGATAGATACCCTATCTGTCAAGCAGCTGTCGAGCATCGAGCTGAAATAGCTTTTTAAACTCAATAGATATTAGCTGTCGAGTTTTAAAATTCAGCACTTCTTCACTTTATTCTTGGACAAACTTGCATGACTTTAACACTTGAACTTGAAACCTTGTTCCTTGAAGTATTAAACACATCCTAGATCTACCCAATTACAAGTAAAGTGCGTTTTGTCAAAAGATTAGCTAATTCTATACTGACATATGTTCCTAACATGATTTACATATGTCCTAACAATCTCCCCCTTTGGCAATCCGTGACAAAACCACAACAAATAAATGAACATATGAGAGAAGTCATAAATCACTCAACTTATACTCACTTGTTGAATACAATAAAATCTATCATAACAGAAACTCTTGAAAAACTTTGCAAGAAGAGAGTTTATGGTAAGAAGACTTTGACAACCTGTATTTCTGAAATACTTTAAACAAAACTTATCATGGCATTTTAGTGTGAAACAGAAATAAAAAATTGCATACAATATATAAGAAGCATGTGCATAAAAAGAGAAAAGAAACAACACATGTAAAGATAGGTGAAAGAACATACATCAACATATATAAATCCAAAGATAAGTACAATGTATGTCAAATGGTCACAAGACCGATATACATGAGGTAAATGTAAAAAAAAGAAAAGAAAATATATAAAAACCTCACTACATCCCTCAAAGTATAAACACTCCCCCTATCACAAAAAATCTCCTATGCTAACTCTCACCTTATGTATATGGCTACTCTCATATCAAAACTATTCCCCATTTTTGTCACGAGTGACAAAGGGTAAGTAAATCAAGTAGACATCTCATCATCATTGGGCGAGCTAGCACCATCGTCCTCATTAGCATCATCACTGCTGGAGCCATCAGCACTCTCATCCTCTGAAGCTGGTGGAGATGGAGAAGAGTAAGCGGTGAAACCACCCATGGCAGCCTGTTGTCGTGCAATACGACCAACACAGGTGTTCACCTGACACAACTCATCACTGAGTGTGTCAAGGTGAGCATCCATGCGCATAAGCTGTGCCATGATGGCCTTAAGAGTCACTCCACCCACAAAAGACGAAGGAGCGGAGGTGGAAGGAGCGGAAGAAGTTGGAGGAGTCGCCATCTCGGTCCATGGCCGTTTCTGTCGAAGCTGGGCCTCGCTAAGTCGAACGGTAGCAGTGTTTATGGCATTCATAATAGAAAAGTGTGTAGACTCTGGATAGGAGACAAAAAAATGGCGAAGGATCCATATGATAGCCGAAGGAAAAATGAGTTTATCACAGGTCGCCGTATCCTTATAGACATCAATAAGGGATAGAATGAAGTGAGAAGGGAAGTCAATAGAAATGTCCTCTAAGAGAGATAACAAAAATAGAGCATGAGGCTCTGTGATAGAGTTATAGTGAGACAATGGATGGAGAATGAATGTCATTACCATGTTAAGGAATCTCGGACCTTTTGCAAAGCCCGAGCAATGGGTGTTTTAGCGGTCACCCTAAGAGAAGGTGTCTCATAAAATAGAGATGAGAGTTCGTCTTTGGACACAATCCTCAGACGATCGCAACCAAGGTAGTCAGAATGCGTTACCCTAGGAACGTGTAGTACCTCGGATATAAGATTCGGAGTAACTACAATGCGCGCACCTCTAACACGAGTGACAAAATGAGGTACAGAATAATAAAATCCATGCATATTAGAGTAAAACTCCTATATGATCATGGAGGGACAAGTGACTGGGATGCCATACAGTGACTCCCAACCCCGATTGTAGATGACAGTGGGAAGGTCAGTATCGAAAAAGTCTGATTGAAGGATGTTGACTACAAAGTTCTTTAGTTCATCACATGATGAAGATCCCAAAGCTCATTGGTTACAAAATCCTACGGTGTACAAACACAGTAGCTTCTTGAATAGAAAGATGAACTAGGGAATATGTCTCCGGTTCACAATATGCTTGTGAAAAACTTTTGCATTGAGGTGCATAATCTGTGACGGCCCTTAAAACAATCCTTATACATGTTTAGGGTTGTGAGAAAAGAAAGCCCAAACATCTATTCACGGATTGAAGTGAAATCAGATCTGAAAAACTAATTTTCATAAACCTCGATAGATACCCTATTTGTCGAGCAACTGTTAAGCATCGGGCTGAAACAGCTTTTTAAACCTTGATAGATACTAGCTGTCGAGCTTTAAAATTCAGCACTTCTTCACTTGATTCTTGGACAGACTTGCATGGCTTTAACACTTGAACTTGAAACCTTGTTCCTTGAAGTATTAAGCACATTCTAGATCTACTCAATTACAAGTAAAGTGCGTTTTGTCAAAGGATTAGCCAATTCTATATTGACATATGTTCCTAACATGATTCACATATGTCCTAACAATTGTCAATAGTTCTCACATGACACGCACGCTCAATTTTTTTTAGAGAAATATCAAGATTCTTTTTTTCTTTTTTGCCAAGGCCATGTAACTGTAGTTTACAATTTTATGAAAGTACGCAGTCGTGATTTCAATTATTTATCTATTTTGCCTTTTATAATTAGATATATAATAATATTACAAGACTTGTGTGACCATTGTGTATCTCGGTTGGATAACTTTTAAACCGAAAAGATTTAGTTTTTGTTATCTCCATTATAGCTACTAGTATATAACTCGAGCATATGCACAGTACAATTAAAAAAATTTACAATTACGTTCATATATGGATTTAAATTATACTCACTATTTTTCTCTCTTAATTTATTTTTTATTTTTAATTTCTTTTAGATATATACACATGAGTTTACTCTTCTTTTTTTATTGAGTTCTTGATGATTAATTTAATCAACTAGTGAGAGTTTAGTAGGGGACAAGAGTTATTTTGAACACTGATCTGGAAATGAAAAAAAACAGATAAGGGACTTTATCCTTGTTGAGACACTTATAGCACCAGATGATTCACGTTAGTATGATATATCTATTATTTTCAATATCCTATATTAAATGATTTTTTTTCCTGAACTCTACACAATATATTTCATGTGCTTAGGCAACAAGATGTCTGTTTCAAGCTGGCTTCAAGATGATAAGCATGGAGGAATCATGTTAAGGCACAATGTGGGTAAAAGCGTGATGCACACTTAAGTACAAAGACTTCCTAGAGCCTAAACACAAAGTGCAAGCGCGCACAATAATAGACAATCAAACGATCAACCAATCATATAAAATGTTATATAATTCTCATGTGCTTTACAAAATATACACTATGATCTTCTCAAAAAAAAAATATACACTATGATATTTGATATCGATGATCAAAATAAAGACAAGATGTACATGGTCGAATCACTATACACCCAAAAGGCAAACGCTAAAAGGCGCTACAATGTTAAGTAACGATTAAGAATAGGGCCATTATAATTGTCATCACAATATTTGTAACCCTTATCGTCTTCCTTATCTACTTCATGTAAATTGATAGTCTCTCTCTCATACGGTTCTGAGTGTAAATTTGATTATGCAGTGAGGTTCTGTGTTTACTGTTTAATCGACGATCTCGGAGTCAGTGACTGATCTAGAGTGCTGCACTATGGACCGTCCGATTGAATTGATCCAATCCTCCTTTTCCTTCTCGGAATCGGCGATGAAGTACATGGTATCGGATCGAGTGGAGAGTTCGAAAGCGTACTGTCTGTTGAGGATGTCTTCGGCGCCCTTGACTGTGAGGCAAGTGGCCAGGGGGATGACGCCACATGGCTTAGAGATGTGGGTGACGGTTGATCTTTGAACCAGAATAGCTTGCCTTGCTTCAACACGAACCAACGGCGACGCCAGGTTTTGATGTACTCGCCTTGCTTGGTTAGCCACCTGGTGCGCTCCGGGTTAGCCCAGTACTCCACGCCGTCGTAGTTGTTGGGCTGCTCCGCTTGGCCCATCGCGACCCACCACAGGCTCGCCATCGGAACTTCTTTTTTGGAGGAGCGTTGAGTGGTCGATGGTAAGAGTAAAACTGAAAGAAATATTGGATTTTTTTTTGTCGTCCTTTTATTTTCTTTTGTCGGGGGAATTTGTAAATGTGACTGTTAAATTTTGTGCATTTATGAACTAACCCAATGATTTCATGATATTTTCATAGACTAATGGATCATGGATTTTTTTTTTTTTTTTTTTTTTTTTGTGCTAAGAGCATTCACATCAAAGGTTCTAAAAAATTTAGCATTTAGCATCTCATAAACAAACTTTATAATATATAACACATCACTTTACAATATCCCTTACATCAAAACTTCTATTTTTTTTTTTAACACTTCATTTAAATATTCTTTCTTTATTATTTTTTATTTTTCCTCTCTCTTTCCTTTGTCTCTCTCTTTCTTAACCTATCGCCGCTACCAGCAAACCCACCAAGCAAAAAACACACACACAACAAACCCACATCCTAATCCACCATTGCCAATCAAACCACCAAGCAAAACACATACACACACACACACACAAGAAACCCACAAAACTCCACAACCACAACCACAGCAACAACAAAAATCCACGGCAGCAACAGCAAACCTACCACGGTAACCCTCCGCCACTGATCTATTGCTCAACCCACCACGGCAACCCTTCAACCAGGATTCAACCTACAACATCAAACCCACCACAGCAAACCTCCACAAAAGCAAACTCATCATGCCGATCTACTGCACCACGACCCACCACGCCCCAGACCCACTATGACCCAGACCTACAACCCACCATCCCGTCGCCACCAAATTCGACTTACACCCCTGAACCAGTAGATTGGTGAAGACCAGACCAAAACCCACAGTTCCATTAAAAACACTGCACCGTGACCCATGACCCATGCCCATCGGACCACAATCGCCGACCATCGGACCATCGCTGCCGCCACCCACAACCATCGGACCATCAAACCACGACCCACAACCTAAAATCAAAACCATAGTCATCGGACCCACGATCCATGACCATCGGACCACAACCCATGACTGCCCACAATCGCCGGACCACAACCATCGGTGGCCCACAATCGCCAGATCACAATTGCCGAACCATAGGAGAGAGAAGAGAGAAGAGAGAAGAGAGAAGTGAGAGAGGAAAGAGAAAAACAAATGAGAAAGAGCCGTTGGGTGAATAAAAAACCTTTTTTTTTTTTTTTTACAATCTAGCTACAATGCGCTGTTATTGATAACAACTCACTATAGCTCGGTGCTAAATTTTTTAAGATTTAGCATATTTGATGTAAGTGTGTTCTTATCATTTGAGGTGCTAAAAATGCTAAAAAATAGCATTTAGCATTTTTAGCACCTTTGATAAGATTGTAAAATAGGACTGACACATGAGAAATGAGAAGATAAAGTTTTCCTCTAAATCGATTTAAAGGAATCTACTTTTTTAACTTCTTAATGATAACTATATGGCACAGGGCTCCCCAGGCCCATTTGGGCCTCTTAAGCCTTGAACTTCAGCCTTACAGCATGGCCCGTGGGCCCGACCTTTTCGTCTAAAGCTAGGCCTCGAACCGGGTGAGGCCATGGGACCAGGCCTTATGTCATTACGCTTGGCCCAAAACCCGTTGAGCAAGCCATTCCAATATATGTACATCATCGTTCATAGCCTGGGAATTGTCTAGCAACGTGCACCTCGAGCGGAAGCATGATTGCTTAGAAACGTTGTAGCCCGGTTACTCGGCACCGCCTTAAGTAACATCGCTGCCGAACATCCCCCTTGAAGTAGGGAGCCAATTCTGATGCCATTCTCACCTCACCCCATTCCCAACTAAACACCCACTTAAGAGTAACGACATTGGACCTCCTTCTCCACTTACCACAAGATTAATCATAACTCCTCCACTAATTTTTTAGCTATAAATATGAGAGGCAAAGGCGAAGGAAGGGGGGTGCTGAAAAAAAACTCACAAGGAAACTAAGGTGAGAGAGAGCAAGAAGGGTATCAGGCTAGTGCAGTGATAATAGAAAGGGAGGGAATAAGATAGTTTAGAGGGAAAGGCGGTCCCATTGGGTCTTTTTATAAGGAACTACCAAAAGTAGGAAATCCAAAGCCCATATTACAAGTAAATTGTAAGCCCAAGTGAGGATTGGCCCATCAACCTCACTTTTGGCGTGCACAATTGGCGCCGTCTGTGGGAATCTCCTACAAAGCTGTGGTTCGACTGAGACTCACGCCCGAGAAATGTCTGAAAGGCGATCAGGAGGTCAAGTTGAAAGTGGTTCGGTAGGGTTATCTCGAGGATCTACATGGCGAGAACGGAGACACAAAAGGCGCAAAGACAGGGATCGTAAGCGAGAGGAGGAATAGTTCGACCTAGGAGAAGGGTCGTATTAAACACACCGGACACTGTCTGGCGCCTCCGGGCACAGGAAATTCGATGAAAGAGATGAGAAACTTGAGCGGTTACGCAGATTGGTGAGAGATTTGGAGTTGGAAGCAGGGGGTGGGCACTGGAGAAGGGACCAAGATGACCGAGAATCAAGATCTGATAATGGGGAAGATAGTCATAGGGTAGGGTCTAATCGGTCTAGTTCCCGTCGACATCGGGACCGTTCACATTCACAGGAATCCCGTCGACGTCGGGACCATTCACATTCACGGGAATCCCATCGACGTCGGGATCGTTCACATTCATGGGAGTCCTGTCCACGTTGGGATTGCTCATGTTCATGGAAGTATGCGGACCGGGGTTCAGATTCCCCAGAAGAGCGACAGCCCCGTAACGCTGCCATGGATGCTATGAGCCGCGCCTTATGCAAAGCAACTTGGTCGCCGTTCTCGGACGACATTGAATGGGCCCAAATGCCGAGTAGATTTACGCGCCCACCGTTCAACTCCTACGATGGGAAAACGGACCCAGTTGAACACGTCAGCCATTATATCCAGATGATGTCCCTACATACTCACAATGACGCGCTGATGTGCAAGGTATTTCCCTCGAATCTCGAGCCCACTGCTTTGAGATGGTTTAATGGGTTGCGAAAGGGTTCCATTCACAGTTTTGCCGAGTTGATCCAAGAATTTAGTGTCCGGTTTGTAACCTGTAGCCGGGTACCACAACCAGTGGATGCATTACTATCTATGAAGATGAGGACCGGGGAAACCCTTCGTAGTTACACCAACCGGTACTGGGAACTTTATAATGAGATCGACGGGGGGAATGAAAAGATCGCAGCGAGCACCTTTAAGATGGGGCTGCCCGAGGACTCCGATCTACGAGAGTCATTGACGAGGAAGCCTCTTGAGGATATGAGGCAACTCATGAGGCATATCAAGGAGTACAAACGCCTGGAGGATGATCGGCTGCAGAGTAAGGGTAAGGCCCCAGTAGTGAATTGTCCTCGGCAGAGCGGGTTTTAGCCAAGGCCTCGAAGGGATTTAAGGATACGAGAGCCAGAGTTGCAACTGAGGGAGGTGAACGTCACGTTTAAGGAGCTGGTGTATAGAATCGTGGACCGGATCAAGAACGAGCCGCACTTCAAATGGCCGAACAAGATGGGGGGTGACCTGTCTAGGAGAAACCAGAATTTGTACTGTACCTATCACAGGGATAAGGGGCATACCACTGAGCAATGCCGGGTGTTAAAGGACCATTTAGGGCAGTTGGTGAAGGCGGGATATCTGAAGGAGTTCGTGGTGGATTTGGGAGATAGGGGCACTGGGCAAGGTGCTCAGCATAGAAGGAACCCCTTCCCCCCTCCATTGGGAGTGATTGAAGTCATCCATGCCGCCCCGAGGGATACTGCTGTGGCCGGTAGCAGAGGAGTGTTGTCCGTAGCGCCCGTAGGGAATTGCTCGGGTGTACAACCCCTGAGAAGAAGATGAAGATTGGTCGAGAGCCTATCGTTTTTTACAACGACGATTTGGAAGGAACAATTCAGCCACACGATGATGCGTTGGTGGTGACGACCCAGATAAATGGTTTCGTAGTAAAGAGGGTAATGGTGGACCAGGGAAGTGGGGCCGAGGTGATGTATCCGGATCTGTTCAAAGGGCTCGGACTGAAAAATGAGGACCTTTCGAAATTCGATATGCCCCCGGTTAGGTTTGATGGCCAGGTGGTGATTCCCAAGGGGCAAATATCACTTTCAGTGAATATGGAAGGAAAAGAAGTAATAGTAACCTTTATAGTTGTCGCTTCGTTTTCTTCATATACGGCCATTCTGGGAAGGCCGTGGATCCATGCGATGGGGGCAGTCCCCTCCACCCTGCATATGAAGGTTAAATTTCGCACCGAGCAGGGCATTGCTGTAGTAAGGGGACGTCAGCAAGCAGCCAGACAATGTTTGGTGGCCGTAGTCGATTGGAAGCACAAGCAGGCCGAACAGAAGGAAATCACTGAGGAGGTCCCTTTATAGCAATCACGGGAGCCCTGAGAGGGAATGAGGGCTAGTTGTGCCGAGGAATTAATTAGGGTAAAGATACTACTAGATGCTGACCGGTATTTTCATATTGGGGCAAGTATGAGAGATGGAGATAAGGTAGAAACGTTGTTATTTCTTATACAGAATGTAGATGTGTTTGCTTGGAGCTCGTATGAGGTGACCGAGGTTGACCTCGAGTTCATCGTTCAGAAGCTTAACGTGGACCAGGCGTTTCCTCCAAAGAAGCAGAAGCCGAGAAGGTCAACCAAGGAACACGTTGAGGCAGTGAGACAGGAGGTCGGGAGGTTAAAAGAGGTTAGGGCAATAAAGGAAATCTTCTTCCCGAAATGGCTGGCGAATACCGTGGTAGTCAGGAAGAAGAATGGCAAATGGAGGGTTTGCGTAGATTTCACGGATTTGAATCGAGCATGCCCAAAGGACCCGTTCCTTATGCCGAAGATAGATTAATTGGTCGATGCCACCTATGGGCACCCGAGAATGAGTTTCCTTGACGCCTTTTAGGGTTATCATCAGATCACCCTAGTTGCTGAGAACCAGGAGAAAACGACATTCATCTCCCCTGACGCAAACTACCATTACATCGTGATGCCTTTCGGGTTAGAGAACGCCAGGGCAACATATTAACGAATGATGACTAGGATGTTTTGGGACAAGATTGGGCGCACAGTTGAGGTGTATATTGACGACATGGTGGTGAAAAGTAAACAAGAGATACGGCATATAGAGGATCTCCAGGAGGTATTCGAAGTGCTTCGGCAACATAAGTTGCGCCTAAACGCGGACAAGTGTGCTTTTGGGGTGGGGGCTGGCAAGTTCCTATGTTATTCGATCACTAACCGTAGGATAGAAGTCAACCCCGATCAGATTGAAGCCATACAGCGCCTCAAGTCGCCAGGCAATTCGAAGGAAGTGCATGTGTTGACCGAAATGTTGGCTGTCCTTAATCGGTTCATTTCTAAGTTTGCTGATCGCTGTCGTCCATTCTACCAACTTTTGAAGAAGTGGAAGGGGTTCAAGTGGAATGAGGAATGTGAAAAAGCTTTTCAGGGTTTGGAGTACTTAATGTAGGCACCCACGCTAACAGCCCTGGAACCCGGGAAGGACTTGTTCATGTACCTCTTGGTGTCTGGTCATGCTGTGAGTGCCGTGCTTTTGAGGGATCAATGAGTACAGCAGCCTGTGTATTACATCAGTAAGACCTTGGTTGATGCTGAGACAAGATATTTGCCCTTGGAGAAGTTGGTGCTAGCGCTAGTACACGCTACGAGGAAGTTGCCTCATTATTTTCAAGCTTATACCGTCTATGTCCTGACCGAGTACCCATTACAGTCGTTGTTGAAAAGATCCGACTTCACGGGCCAAATAGCTAAATGGGGGACCCGGCTGGGATCCTTCGACATAAGGTATAGGCCGAGAAGCTCGGTGAAGGGCCAAGTTCTTGCTGACTTCGTTGTAGAATTTTCTCCTAAGAGCGAAGGGGAAATAGTTTGTCAAATAGAGTGTCACCCGTGGAAGGTATTTGTGAATAGTGTATCAAGTGCTGTGGGAGCTGGAGCCGGGATTGTCATTATTACTCCTGAAGGAATACGGTTAGAGTATTCTTTTAGGTTGGGGTTCAGAGCCTCTAATAACGAGGCTGAGTACGAGGCCCTACTCGCCGGATTAAGAGTCGTTTTGGGTATAGGTGCCCGGGATGTAGAAATCTATTCAGATTCTTGGCTGGTGGTTAGCCAGGTACAGGGCAGTTTCAAAGCCTGGGATTCTCGGATGAGAGCATACTTGCAAGTGGTAAAACAAATCATGAGTAAGTTTCGTACAGCGAAGGTGGTCCAAGTGTCCCAGGCGCAGAACAAACATGCTGACTCCCTAGCTACATTGGCGTCATTAATGACGGAGGAGGTGCCTCGGTTAATCAAGGTGGAGCTCATAGAAGAGCCGAGCACTAGTGCGGCAATTGGTGTTGGTGCTGCTGGAGTTTATATTGCCATGATTTCGGTGACCAGGCCATGTTGAATGGACCCAATCATTGACTACTTAGCTGAGGATCGAGTTCCAGATGATGAAAAGAAGGCTAACAGGATTCACCGAGTGGCTCCTCGGTACTGGCTATTGGTGGATCGCAAGTTATACCGGAGGTCTTTTAGGGGGCCATACCTATTGTGCTTGCACCCCGAGAAAGTAAGCGAACTCTTGGCCGAGTTGCATGATGGGGTGTGTGGCAGTCATGTCGGGGGACGCTCATTGGCACACCGAGCAATGACCCAGGGATTTTGGTGGCCACAGATGCAGAAGGATGCCACCGAGTATGTGTGTAAATGTGAGCAGTGCCAAAAACATGCCCCCTTGATTCATTAGCTAGCAGGCCATCTGAATCCGATCAGCAACCCCTAGCCTTTTGCACAATGAGGGCTGGACATTCTCGGCCCATTTCCCCAAGCAACGAGCAATTGAAGGTTTGTGTTAGTGGCAGTTGATTACTTCACCAAATGGGTAGAGGCGGAGGATTTAGCTAATATTCGGGATGTGGATGTTAAAAAGTTGGTGTGGAGAAACATAGTCACGAGATTTGGGGTGCCGGACTCGCTTATATCTGATAATGGACTGCAATTTGATAGTAGGGCTTTTCGCGAGTTTTGCAGTAATCTCGGCATCAAAAACAGGTATTCCACCCCCCGTGTATCCTCAAAGCAATGGCCAAGCAAAAGCTACTAACATGGCAATCGTGAACGGATTGAAGAAAAGATTAGATGGTGCAAAAGGTAGGTGGGCCGAGGAGCTGCCCAACGTTTTATGGGCGTACCGGATGACTCCTATAAGGTCTACGGGGGAGACTCCATTCTCTCTCACGTACGGGGCAGAAGCTATAATACCGACTGAGGTAAACTTATGTAGTGCGCGGGTTGCGGAGTTTGGCCCTACCCAGAATGACAGACTGTTGATGAAGCGTTTGGATTTGTTGGAAGAGTACCGAGAAGCGGCGACTATATGGCTGGCCGAGTACCAACAAAAACTTGCCCGGCGCTATAACAGGGATGTAAAGACCAGGGAATTTAGTGCTAGGGACCTGGTGTTATGAAAGGCTATAGGGAATATGCGGAATACGAATACCGGGAAATTAGCCCCGTCTTGGGAAAGGCCTTATAGGGTAACCGCCATTGCAGGTGCAGGTGCAGGAGCATACTACTTGGAGGATTTAGATGAAAAACCACTTCCCCGGCCATGGAACGCCCACAATCTGAACAAATTCTACCACTGACAACCAATACGAGAAGGCGCGGGTTGAATGTAATATATTATGTGCATATTTTTAACTTAATACAGTTGTGAAACCTATTCATGCAGATATATTCTTACGTATAATCCCGTCATTATTAATTCATTATGATCGGCAAACGTGCGAAGAACTATCAAATTTCAATTAAGGACAGAAACCTATCCTCGGGTCATTTCTTAACATCGGGCAGGTGGAAATCTTACTCTAAATTATTCTAAGGACAGAAACTTGTCCTCGGGTTGTTTCTTAACACCGAGCAGGTGGAAACCTTACTCTAGATTATTCTAAGGACAAAAACTTGTCCTCGGGTCGTTTCTTAACACTGGGCAGGTGAAAACCTTACTTTAGATTATTCTAAGGACAGAAACCTGTCCTCCGGTTGTTTCTTAACACCGGGTAGGTGGAAACCTTGCACTCAACTATTCTCAAATTTTCTAAGGGTAGAAAACTGTTTCTCGGTTTGGGTCCAATCACCGGACAGGTAACAACCGGATTTCAAATTTTGCTCGGTAATTGCCTGACCTTTTATATGTAAATAATGTGGTCCCAACAGTCGTCCTATAGCAAACCGGGATTAAACCACTCGGTCAATGAGAATACATGTATAAAGCAGAAAAACAATCAAAGAGCATGACAGAAAGGATAACCTAATAGCAGAAAGTTATAGATGAAGGTTAAACCAATGTTTTGTCACTACAGCCCGGTGACTATAGGCAAATGAGACTTAGTAAAACAAGAATTAAAACAATGTTCGGTCACCACAACCCGATGACCCTGGGCATGTCAAAAAGTAAAAGTAAACACAGGTAAAAAAGCTAGTTAAAAACATAAGTACTAAACGGCCGGATCGGTGGGCGAGAGTTGAGCATCATCGGCTTATTGGCTGGGGACACCCTCAGTTGGTGGCTGCTGGCCTTGCGCATAATCAGCAACATTCAGGTTGCTGGTGACCTTGAGATCGACAGTATCCGTGTGGGTGTTAATCGCTTGGACCAGCTCCCTCATGCTGGTAGTCTCCTCCTCGTCTGCAGCATTAGCTTGACTCTGGGCGGGGGGTGGAGGAGCCGAATAAGAGATTTGAGCTGGATTTCTCAAAGGGGAGTCCTCGAGTACTCTCATCGCTTGGAGGGCCGCCAGCCATCCTTCCCCAAACCTATGAAACCGCACTTGATGAACAATAGACTCCGCGGATTTCTCGGAGTCGGCGAAGCCCTCATCGTACCATTTTTTTTCGCAGGCTTCAAGGGCCACTTTCAAATCAGCTATTTGATCGGCCTGGGCCAAGTTCAGGCTGGCAGCCTCCGTTAGTTTGAGCTCAATACCCCCCAGCCGGTCCTCTGCCTCGACCAACTTCCCTTCCACCAATTGCCGGGCCTTCTCCAAGGCTTGAGACTTCTTCTCGGCAGCCTTGCCCTTCTCCTTGGCCATGGCATTGGCAACGTCCTTCAGCGCCTTCTTCCGATTAGCATCCTCGATGAGCTCCTTCAGTCTCTCGCCGAGTACATCTGTCATCTGCGCGGACTAGTAACACGAAAACAATGAGTATAAAGGTTGGGGGATCACTCACGCATCAAAGCAAACAGAAAAAGGGAGGAGAGGAAAATTATCGCCACGGTGTGCCATTGTAATCACCGTACCAACGAGTCCTCATCCCCTTCTGTGAAGAATCGAACGTCCTTGGGCAGAAGGAGGCCGTGCACTAGACTCTGGGCCACCTTCCCCTCATGGCCCTTATCCCATGTCCTTATGCTCTCAGTGGATGGCAGAGGCCCGTCACCAAACTTGAAGTCGGGCTGCCAGGTATTCTCGGGCCAGGATGAGGATGCCACGTCCTTACTGCCCTTGGCAGGTGGCTGGGAACCGCCCATCGATTCTCGGATCGTAATCCCTCCCTAGGGAGGGGTCTTTGTGGGAACGTCACTGGGGACCTTAGAGGGATGGTCACCAACCTTCTATTTCTTCTTAGGATGGCTGGCAGCAGGGGGAGGGGGAGCACGATCCCCGCCTTAAGGCTGGGCCGAGGGTTGTGCACTGGGTATGAACTGATCAACGGTCATCTTCCTTCTGGTCACCATGGCTTCGTCCTGATCGGCCTCGGCTTCTCCTAGCTCGGCTGCTTGGGCTTGGCCTTCATTCCCTTCAACGGGATTGTGTTCCCGTTCCCTAAGAGCCCGGGAAACTCGTTTGGCTAACTCGTCCCTGACTGGGGCGAGGTCTTCAGCAGTTATGTAGCGAGGACCGAGATCTCGAGCTTCGCCGGTGGTCAATAAGAGGGGGAGGAAGTTGGCGTAACGGACGTCAATATAGGACAGCAGCGGGCTGTCTATTGAAAGGGCTTGGCTGAAGGGCTGCGAAGTCTTATACACGAGGGTGCAACCAAGTTTGAGGTGCGATGCCCGGAGCTGCCCGTCCATATGAACAAATATTTCAGACCTGAGCACAAAATTAAGGTCCTTTACGTGCACTACTCTAAGATCCGGGGTATATACTCTACCGTCTGCAACTAAGGAATACAATGAGTTAGTATACAGATAAGCAAAATAATCATAAGGGAAAAGAAAAACAAGTTAGTGATCGGTATGAACCAACTTCGCACCACGAGAGGGGGCAAGGGATTTCATCGGCAAACCAGTTGCCGCTCACCCGGACGAACTCCCCGATGGAATTCCTATTAGAGTCAGGTAGGCATGAAATTAGCTGTACCCGCATATCTCTGACTTTCAAGTAATAATTGGTTTTCTTATTCCCACACAAACTGTACATGTAGTTTATATCATGGTGGTTCAATTGCAAACCATATATCTGATTCAACCTACTGACACAACTAACTACTCAGTAAAAATTGGGAGGAAGTTGGTCCGGACACAAACCATAAAACCTAAGGGTGTTTAGTAGGAGGGGATCCACGGGAAACCTAACCCCACCCTCCAAGATTGCCATCAAAGGGAAAATAGCAGTATTAGACCCCCTATGGAGAGCAATTTCGCTCTCGTGGTAGTACGTCACCTTCACATCCTCAGGAATGTTGAATGTTCGCCTAAAGGTGGCTAAGGATGCCTCAGTGTTTAGAAGGTGAGCATAACCCATCCTAAACTCTAGAAATTTGAAGGAAGAAACTAAAATAAAAGAAAGAGGTAGAGAACTTACTTTGGGCTCTAGGAAAGAGGGGTATTCTGGGCTGAAGGATAAGCGCACAGAGAGGAAATTCAGAGAGTAAAGAATGCAAAAGTGAAAGAATGATTCAGAATGAACTATTTATAAGAGCCAGAAGGGAGGGAATAAATGCTACTTAATAAATAAGGAGCAGGAAACTCTACGAATCCCCATCTCAACTGCCACACGCGCACTACCTCGGTTCTCGAACAGTTAAGCAATGATGACGACTGAACCAATAGTCACATACAATGCGCCTTTTAAGGGCGCATTAATGAGCTTTTCAACCGTCTAGTATCAACCCGTCAGAATTCTCAGTATCTGTCTCTTAGAGTCCTTGATTCATCCCTAGAAGCCGGGCATGAATCAAGGGGGGGCTAATATATAACACAGGACTCCCCAGGCCCATTTAGGCCTCTTAGGCCTTGAACTCCAGCCTTACAGCATGGCTCGTGGGCCTAACCTTTTCATCTAAAGCTAGGCCCCGAACCGGGTGAGGCTATAGGACCAGGCCTCATGTCATTACGCTCGGCCCAAAACCCGTTGAGCAAGCCATTCCAATACATGTACATCATTGTTCATAGCTTGGGAATTGTCTGGCAACGTGCACCTCGGGCGGAAGCATGATTGCTCGGAAACATTGTACCCCGGTTACCCAGCACCGCCATGAGTAACATCGCTGCCGAACATCCCTCCTGAAGTGGGGAGCCATTTTCGATGCCACTTTCACCTCACCCCACTCCCAACTAAACACTCACTTAAGAGTAACGACATTGGACCTCCTTCTCCACTTACCACAATATTAATCATAACTCCTCCACTAATTTTTTGGCTATAAATATGAGAGGCAAAGGCGAAGGAAGGGGGGTGCTGAAAAGAAGCTCACAAAGAAACTAAGGTGAGAGAGAGCAAGAAGGGTATTAGGCTAGTGCAGTGATAATAGAAAGGGAAGGAATAAGATAGTTTAGAGGGAAAGGCGGTCCTATTGGTTCTTTGTATAAGGAACTACCCAAAGTAGGAAATCCAAAGCCCATATTACAAGTAAATTGTGAGCCCAAGTGAGGATTGGCCCATCAATCTCACTTTTGGCGCGCACAATAACTTATAAAACTATTCATTTGCAATTTTTTTTAACAAGTTGCATAACTTATTAAATAGATTATGTGACTAAAAGTACATAGTGATGATTATAAGTCGAGAGTCATTCACTTATTCCAAACTTAGAAAACATGATTCTCTTTGTTAGGTTCTAAGACTTTAGGAACTAAATGTATTAGAACTTCATTATGTATTATGTTGGCAAACCATGATCAATATAGAGTCTAGGTTTAGGCTTGCTCAAAGTGTGTTTATTTGTAAAAGTTGGAATCGAGTGATTGCAGGATTTATTGGTTAAATCTGCAAGGTTCAATCGATCGAAAATTAGGCTCGATTGGTCGAACCTCATGCAGATTAATTTTCTGCAGAATTTTCCAACTCAGCCCAATCCTGGTTTGACGTGTAGGGTTTTATGTTTTACTTCAAGTATAAAAGGAAAAACCCTAGCTACGTTTTAAAAGTTTTTATGTGCTGTGTGTTGAATCTCTTGTGAGATCTAGAAGTGTTTACCTTCATACACACTTAGGGTTATCAAGATCAAGATTCATGTCAAGAACTTGGTGACCGCTTTAGTTGCTGCATAAAGAATTTAAAGGAGATCTGAAACCTTTGAGTGGAGTCTCAAAGTCACAAGTGGGAGTACTTGTGGTTGCAGTGGATCGAGGAAAGAAGTAGTCCGTGGACTCGGAGCTGTCACGTGGTCGTGGTAGTAAGTTTTCTACTCGAGGTAGCAATAGGATGTTAGTGGTCTAAGTTCTATTGCCCAAATTTCAATTCTTTCATAGTAGATCTGTTTTACCTTAAGGATGGCTAGGTTAAATCCTCCCTGGGTTTTTCACCGGTTTGGTTTTCCTAAGTTATCATATCGTGTGTTCTTTATATTTCCGCATTACTTACATGATATGATTTGAATGTGTTAACCTAGATCTGAATAATTTATCTAAGTAATCACTTGGCTAAATAACTAGGTTAAATAACTTGTGTTTTACGGGGTCTAAAAACGTACACTTTTTATTAACCTTTTCACTTTGTTCTCCTCCTTCCATCTTGTTCAAATGCCTTACTAATAATAATGCTTAGATATTCAAAGAAAAAAGAATGGAAATTACATGAACCTCCTTGGCAATAAAGAAACTACAATAACCAATAATATTTTGTAGAAATGACAATATCCTCCTTGAGTTTTCTGATAAACATAAGATATATGATGAAATCCAATGTTGCTCAAGTTATAGTATTTTTGTAGACTAACACATATTGGGTTCAGCAAAAATGTTCCTAATTTGTCTGTTAGATTATTGATGAAATATTCATTTTTCCCTTTACTTTTCCAATTTATATGATTTAATTTACCCAACAAATTTTGTTGTTGTTGTTGAAATAGTTATAATATGCAGCTAATCTCGCAATTCAAATTCTTTACCCTTTAAGTAATTTGAGGGAAAATAAAAGATTTAATAGTATATATTATTCTTCTCATAAATTTTAAGGGAGATTATGATTCCCGATAAGGGACCCCTCCAAAAAAAAAAAAAAAACTTATGTTAAGAACTAAGAACCAAAGAAGTCATACATTGATCCTTCAAACCAAGGTGATTAAACAAGAACGCCACATACAAATGCCGAATCTTTGCTCATCAAGGGTAACAGGTAGATTCCACTGATCTCTTCAAGTAGCTTATTGCACCTAGAATTTAAGTAAAAAATTAGTTATGTTCAATGATTGTAAATAAATATCATGATACCAAAAACAATTACACGTTTTGCATGTGCTCATTAAAAAATAAATGAAAATTAAAGTACCCTTATCCATTAAGGTTCTTGGTTTAAATAGTCAAAAATTTCAATGAGAACAGCGAAATCAATTAAACAATCATGGTTATCAAAAAAAAAAAAAGAATTTTCTTTTATAAAAAAAATATACGCTTGTGTTTATGGAAAATTAATTGGAACGAGGAAAGAAAACATATGTCTAAAAAAAACACATAATGGCTTGTAATTATTTTACGAGATAATTGTCATGCGATATTCTACTTAAGCAAATTCAAAATTGAAATATAGCATTACCTCAACTTGGATTCTACTAGATAAGTGCACCTCTACGGATCCTGGAACCAAGAAAGGCTTTTTTAATCAAATGCATTTCTCTAATAACTTCCTGCATATTCATTCTTTCTTTTGGAGACTCCATTGAACAGGCAAGTCCAATTTCAAGGACTGAGACTAAGCACTTATGCAGATTGGCATCAATGTGGCAAAGGTTCGTAATATCAAGAGTTTCTTCATCTGTTTGAATTTCATTTTCGTTGTTATATTCTCTAGCCAATGTTGATGTTTGCGTTTCTTCAACTTCTCTTGGTAGAAGGATTGGGTCTACAATCTGAACAAGCCTTTCTGGCAATGCCATTTTAGCAAAATTATGGAGATTGAGACCATCTTTAAACATTTCGTCAGTGGGTCTCTTCCTCAAGAACATCTCTAGTAGAAATATACCGTAGCTGTACACGTCCCCCTCTGTTGAAGCCTCACCGCCCATGCCATACTCTACACATTATGTTATGTAAGGAGATTTTGCAGTTCTTGTTTATAATGAGATTTGGGATTTAAGGAGAGTGCAAATTCATTTGATTCAAAAAAAAAAAAAAAAATGAAGGTAGAAACAAATTGAACCTAGGGAAAAACATGATGATAGAAACCATGATTACAAAATTTCAAGTTAAGAAAATGGTAATATGTCCATCAGAATAAAACTTTTGGGGTCTAGTAGGAGGTAATATTAATGGTTTAGATGTAGTAGTAAAGGAAATATGGTTAACGGGTAGGATTAGGATAATCTAATCAAGTTAATTTTTAAATGGTATGGTCATACAATCATATTGGACAGATTAGATACTGGTCTTCCTAAATGCCTTGGGCCCTTGGCTCCACGGTCCACCCATATATGTTAAAAAAAAAAATCATATGTCCTATATTATTATCCATTGCTTGAACGTTTGTTCGTTGAAAACTTGTTTAGATGAATAAAATACACAAAATTGTAGCACATATCTGTTTTGAGGGCAACTACACCATATTTGATATAGCCGATTGGCGAGCTATTATCACAAAGACGTAGAGTTGAGGAAATAAATGCTTAAAAAAACAAAGTAAGTGAATGGATAGTCAATGACATTTTGTCAACCAATTTAAATAATGTTTAAAGCTTTTCATACTTTGAGTTTATTTAAAAAATAAATTCAGTGTGTGTACTCGTGTTTCCATGTTCCATTTGAGAGAGAGAATCTTGTGTTGATAGTAAGGTAATTGTAAAAGTAAAAATAAAAAATTAATATTTTTCAAACAATTAATTTAACTATATCTATTATGATATTTTAGAATTTATACACAATTGGAAAGGCATTACCTGGAGCAGTTTTCAGATTCTATTCCCAAAAATTCGACTCCCACTTTTTTCAAACTCCTCACATGCTGTATAGTTAATGATTCGAGGCATGGAATCTTCCCCAAAGGAGGCAAACTCGTTAACTCTGTGGCGTAAAAGAGATAAAGCTCTTTCAAATTGGTTAAAGACGCCAACCAAATAGGAGACATTGTGGTGCCCCAGTACTTACTAATGCGTAACTTCTCCAAGTCTTGAGCTGGCTCTAACGCATTTAAAATTAATACATTATTACTCTCAATTGTTCTATCATTCGGAGCTAAACCATACCCTTTATTAAAAGATAGAGACAAATCACGAAGGTGGATCAAATTTTTTAATTCTTCAAGTTTACATCCTTTGCTATCCTCATCACCTATGAGGATATTATTTAATGTCCTAAGAGAAGTCAATCTTCCAATTCCTCTTGGAATCACTAAATCATATCCAGTAAGAAGTCTTAAGTTAATTAATTTACCTATCCCCTGCGGTAATATTATAGGCTCAGAATTAGAACCACACTTAAGCCTCAAAAATTGTAAATTGCATAGATTACATATAGTTTCAGGCAACAACCATTTGCCACAAGAAGGAGGCTCCATGCATCGATACAAATTAAGATACCTTAAATGAATTAAATTTCCTATTGTATCCGAAAGTTCCATTCTAAATTGCAAAGTTAATACTCGTAAACGGCTAAAATTCTGGATTAAATTGGACATCTTATAATCACTATGATTAAAAAATATGACAGTGCGTAGATTTTTGGATCTATCAGTAGATGGAGGAAATTGGGATGCTATTGAATATCCCAAATGGCGAGCTTTAGTAATTGACTGTGCAAAGTCATGCACTATATCATGCATTTTGTACCTCATGTGAGTCATGCCAAACCCCATATATTCCCTATATTCTTGGAAGAAAGAGCGAATGACTAAATTTTCAAAGTATTCTCGTGCCATGATTTCCACCTCCATATTTCCCTTTGACTCAACAAATCCGTGTGCTGTCCACATGTATACCAACTCATCAACATCAAAGACATGACATTTCGGAAAGACAGCACAATATGAGAAACATCGTTTCAGAGGTGATGACAAATCATAATAACTCAGTAACAATGGTGCAAAAAGACCTCTTTCAACATCTTCTAATTCCCACAAATTGTTATTCAAAACATTCCTCCATTCTTCTCTTCTTTTCTTAAAGCGCATGAGATTCCCTAGAGTCTTTGCAGCAAGGGGCACACCTTTGCACTTCTTTGATATTTTTCTGCCAAAGTCTTCTAGTTGCTCACATTGCTGAGGATCCTTATCAAAAAATGCTATTTTACTAAACACCAACCAACAATCTTCCTCAGACAATTCCTCCAACTTGATCGTATTTGCACTTTCCATAATCTTTGCGACTTTGTCTTTACGTGTGGTGACTAGAATTCTATTACTATGGGAACCACAATTTTTGAGTGCATCTCTGAATGGCTTCCACATTGCAAAGCCTTCAGTCCACACATCATCAAAGACAAGAAAAAACTTCTTTCCCCCAATTAATTCACAAATTTTTTCCAATAGACTCTGCAATTCAGTAGTGTTAAAATCACGAACTCCTAAAGCTTCAACGATAGCTTTGGCAACCCTACATTGATCAAAGGGTTCGGAAACACAAACCCAAATTCTTTCTTCAAAATGATCCTTCACCTCATGATGATTAAAGGCTAGCTGGGCAAGAGTCGTTTTTCCCATACCGCCCATGCCCACCAAAGAGATGACATGGGGGCATTTTTCTTTTTTAGTACCCTTGCCCAATATGATGCTCACTAGCTCATCCTTAACCTTATCACGACCAAGAATATCAGACACATCAACATAAGAAGTAGTTTTTGGTCTCTCAACTACTTCTTCAATGGGCCTACTCAGTTCAAACCCGTACATCTCCCTCTCTTTGTAAATCTCATCTAATTTTTCGTTAAGTTCTTTTATCGTATGAGCAATATCATGATGCTGTAAAAGATTAGGAACTGAGAAATTGAAGTTGGGGGTGATGGTCCATACCTTCCTCTTCTTAGCAGTACTAGTTTCAGCTTTTTCTTCTTCTTCGAATTCTTTTTGTTGTTTCTCAATCTCTGCTTTGATCATGACAGTGTTCCACTCATCCAACACGTCGCCGATCTCGTACGATACGTCTTCCAGCTTATCTAACCAAAGCTTCACAGCTTCCTCCTTCAGCTGCCTCTTCTCAGCATCATTGAGCACTGCTTGGATGGTACGGAATTTGGTTTCAAGCTTTCGGACTTCTTCCTTAACAGTTACAGTCAACTTGAACTCTGAAGAAATGAAAGAACCAAGCCGCTCCACAATAGCAGAAAGTAGAGCACCAGCCATACTTTGGAAATGGAAATTCGCTGGATAACACAAGAGATTGAAAGAGTAGATGGTAACTCAGAATGGTTGATGGTTCAGGAGAAACGAGATAGTCTAGCCACTCGAAGTATAATAATGAAGTTAAGGGCCCACATTCTGATAAGTCTAATAGCAGAGCCACATACTGATAAATTTAACTTTTAATCTCATATTAACCTTTTATTTTCACCATTAACAAATAAACTACTGGAAAATGAGCACAGAAACATTGGGAGATCATTTTACTTTTCATATTTTGAGATGTTACGAATATCCTTAAATCCTTCCATTACTGGTTAGGGATAGAAGCCAAATAAAAGTGGCTTAAAATGCAATTAGAATAAGTGTTTATTTGGTTAGAGCTTATAAGGTCTGGTTTTTTCTCTTTTTATTTTTTATTTTTTATTTATTTTTACTAGTCGCTAACCCGTGCGATGCACGGGGAAAAAAAAAAAAAAGATCATCAAGCATTATCATTTCCACTTTCATGTATGTATTCTGAATTGATATTAGTTGCATTGAAAACTACGAATAAAATATAAAATAAAATACTAATTGCACAAATAAAAACCCATAAACCTTTTTCTTTTCTTTCTAAACTAAAAATAGTACCAACCCAAAATAAGTGAATCATTGATTCCATAACATCCAAATTGTGAGCAGCACAGAAACATTGAATCAAAGAACACTAAGAAAAGTGTCAAGTGGACTTAGCATTAAAATCACAATTACTTGTAATTACTTGAATAAACAATTACTTTGAATCATTATTCGAAAGAGGAGAGACATAAAAATTTGATAAGTCTCAAAGATGAATTTCCTCGGATATATTTCAGTATCAATGTCCAAGTTCAGCCCTACATATAGCAAGCATTAGCAAAGTATCCACGACCTTCCTCCTTCAGAATTCACGAAGCTACTCCAAAGAAAAATTGTTAAACAATGGTATACCGTCCTACACATGTATTTACTTTCTTTAAAAATAAATAAATAAATAAAAGAGGAGAAGAAGCATAAGACAACAAAAAGAAATAAAATCTAACTTATATAATTGTATAGTTTAAATCAATAAATTTGTTTGAATCATTAAAATTCACCTTCATATTTACCCTAGAAGACCACATGCGAAAGATCTAACAATATCAAAGATATTTATTCACCAAGAAGAACAATAACTCAAGGAACTATAGATTGGAGAGGGGAAAAAGTAGGTGACTATTATGCTGCAATGAATATGAACAAATATCATGTACCAAGAACATGCAATTATATAGAACACAACCTCCAACACATGCTTAAATATTGCAAGAGACACATAACCCCATTTTCGTATCCTATCATCTCATGAGAAAAAGATTAAAAAATGTAAATGTAACCAAGCCTAAACCAACAAATTCTAGCCCAATATTAATGATAGGCTACGAACTGAAAAACGCAAGATGAAAATGTATGCACAAAATTCAATGATGCTATTAGTTGAGAATTATGACAATTCAAATTAAAAATGAAAAAAAAAAAACAATTAACCAAAGTAAAAGCCTAGATTTCTCAAAAGGTGCTCATCAAAATCGTAGAAACCATTGGCAACTTAGGGCCCCACCTGTAAAGCAAAGACATGTATCTGATGAACCCTTCAGATATCTCAGAATCCACTTCACTGCCTCCCAATGCTGCTTTCCAGGCCTACTCATGAATCTACTCAGAACTCCCACTGCATGTGCAATGTCTGGCCTTGTACACACCATAGCATACATCAAGCTGCCAATAGCTGAGGCATAAGGCACCTTACTCATATGGTCCCTTTCTTCTTCTGTCTTCGGTGACTGTTCTTTGCTTAGTTTGAAATGACTACCCAAGGGTGTGCTCACTGGTTTGGCTTCATTCATATTGAACCTGCTGAGAACTTTCTTCACATACTCTGACTGTGAAAGCTTCAATGTACCATTAGCCTTGTCTCTAATGATTCTCATACCAAGGATTTGCTTTGCAGCTCCCAAATCCTTCATTGCAAACTGTTTGGACAATTGCTTCTTCAGATTATTAATCTCCTCAATGCTAGACCCTGCAATAAGCATATCATCCACATACAACAGTAATATGATGAAAGAATTGTCAAAAGACTTAACATAGCAACAGTGATCAGCCTCACATCTCTTGAAACCAATTCTATACATAAAACTGTCAAATTTCTTGTACCACTGTCTAGGAGCTTGTTTTAGGCCATACAAGCTCTTTCTCAGTTTGCAGACTAGATTCTCTTGTCCCTGAACAATGAACCCTTTTGGCTGAATCATGTAAATGTCTTCCTCTAAGTCACCATGAAGGAATGCCGTCTTCACATCTAACTGCTCAAGATGTAAGTTTTCTGCAGCCACCATTCCTAGTACCAATCTGATTGTTGACATCTTCACAACTGGAGAAAATATCTCTGTGTAGTCAATGCCCTCCTTCTGCTGGAACCCTTTAACAACTAATCTGGCCTTGTAACGTTTGCTACCATTATGCTCATTCTTTATTCTGTATACCCACTTGTTGTGCAAAGCCTTCTTTCCTACTGGCAATTCAGTCAGTTCCCATGTTTGATTCCCCAACAAGGAATCCATCTCATCTTTCATGGCTAACTCCCACTTACTTGAATTCTCATCTTGCAAGGCTTCATCATAACACTCTGGCTCACCACCATCAGTCAACAGGAGATAATTTAGAGTGGGTGAATAACGCTGTGGAGGTCTAATATTCCTGGAAGATCTGCGAACTTCAGCTACAGGTGTACTCTGATCTACCTGTGTATTTACATTCTCCTTATCTTCTTCACCCCTTTTCTGGACAGTACTTTCTGTCAATTCATCTAAGTTGACAAACTCAGATTTCCTTTGATCTCTCTCTGTAACTTCTGACATTACAGTTGACCTGTCCTTGTACATAACATGTTCATTAAATATCACATTTCTACTTCTGATGATTTTTCTGTTTTGTTCATCCCAAAACCTATAGCCAAATTTCTCATCACCATAGCCAATGAAAAAACATATTTTAGACTTTGCATCAAGTTTACTACGAGCATCAGAATCAATATGAACATAAGAAACACAACCAAAAACTTTTAAATGGGAAAACTTTACCTCTTTACCGCTCCAAACCTCCTCAGGAAGTCTGAACTCCATAGGAACTGATGGTCCTCGATTTATCAGGTAAGCTGCAGTACTAACAGCATCAGCCCAGAAAGTTTTTGGTAGTCCAGTATGCAACCTCATACTCCTAGCACGCTCATTGAGAGTTCTGTTCATGCGCTCAGCCACACCATTCTGCTGTGGTGTCCCAGGAATGGTCTTCTCCATCCTAATTCCCTGTGCAGCACAATACTCACTGAACCCTCCATCTATGTACTCTCCTCCATTATCAGACCTCAAACATTTTAGTTTCAAACCTATTTCTGTCTCAACCATGGCCTTCCACTTCTTAAAAGTTTCAAATACATCAGATTTATTTTTCAGAAAATAAACCCATACCTTTCTGCTTGAGTCATCAATGAAAGTGATGTAGTACTTTGAACCTCCAAGGGATGCAACTGGAGAAGGCCCCCACAAATCAGTGTGTACTAACTCCAATTTTTCAGCCTTCGGTGTCCTGCCAGTTTTCAAGAAGTTCACATTTTTCTGCTTTCCTAAGATGCAACTTTCACACATGTCAAAATCAATGGACTTCAATTCTGGTAGTTTTCCTTTTGACAACAGCATCTTCATCCCTTTCTCACTCATGTGACCAAGTCTGCGGTGCCATAGGCTTGTATCAGTACTTGCATCAGCAACTGCAATTGTGTCTCTTGGACTTGAGGTCATATACAGAGTACCAGTTTTCTTTCCACGAGCCAATACCCTAGCTCCCTTTGTAACCTTCCAAGTACCGCCAACAAATAGTATTGCATGCCCTTCATCATCAAGTTGTCCAACAGAAATCAGATTCCTCTTCAGGTCAGGAATATGTCGAACCTTCTCCAGTAACCAAACAAATTCATTAGGCAACAATATCCGGACATCTCCCATACCTACAACATCCAAGGCTGAACCATCAGCCAAATACACCTTACCAAATCACCTGTAACATAATTCTGTATGATTTCTCGGTGTGGAGTGGTATGAAACGAAGCTCCTGAGTCCAAAACCCAATCATCAAGTGGACTGTCTACTGCAAGAAGTAATGCATCCTGTACCTCTTCTGTTACAGCATTAGCAGAATCATCTCCATTCTTCTTCTTAGGACTTTTGCATTGATTCCTAAAGTGACCTAATTTCCCACAGTTCTAGCATTGTACTTGTTGGCCTGATCTAGATTTGCTTCTGTTTCGATTAGAATTTCTGGATTTTGATCTGCCCCAGTTTGAATTTTTGTCATTACCTCTGCCTCTTGTCTCAAGGTTTAGGGCAGAACTAGATCCTGAGGTTTCGCCTGCATCTCTTCTACGAATCTCCTCAGCCAGAATTAAATCTCGTATATCATTGTACTTGAGCTTTTCCTTTCCTGTAGAATTGCTTATTGCCATCCTCATTGCCTCCCAACTGTTTGGCAAAGAAGCCAAGACGATCAGAGCACGAATCTCATCATCAAAATCAATTTCTACAGATGACAATTGATTTGTGATAGTGTTAAATTCATTCAGATATTGTGCTACTGATGCGTTCTCTGCCATCTTCAGATTGAACAGTTTCTTCATCAAATGCACCTTGTTGTTTGCTGACGGCTTTTCATACATACCAGACAAAGCCTTTATCAGATCTACTGTGGTCTTCTCCTTTACAACATTGTGTGCAACAGACCTAGACAGAGTTAACCTGATAACTCCCAGTACCTGTCTGTCAAGAAGAGCCCATTCCTCAGTCTTCATAGCCTCAGGTTTTGTCCCCAAAAGAGGCAGATGCAATTTCCTCCCATAGAGATAATCTTCAATCTGCATCCTCCAATACGCGAAGTCTGTGCCATCAAACTTTTCTATTCCAAACGCCTTTCCTGGTTCCTCTGCCATTGCTCCCACTCAAACCTAACCCTAGGCTCTGATACCAGTTGTAGGGAATTAAACCAAATTCCCAACCTGTGAGAAACAATAAAAATAGAGAAAGCACACGCCAAAAAAAAAAAATCACACGCACAAGACAGTACAATGGGAATGGTTTGATAGTTTCACACGGGTTGCTTGGACGATGTTTAACATTGTCATAAAGTCATTGACTCACTCTGCGGATTCTGACGGAGGCGACCATAATATGGCTCCACACTTGACGTTTAAATCATGATTTTCCACCGTGTTTGACACTTCGCATGGTATTAAATTTGACCTTGCTGCCTTGCGAAAAACGATGCGAGTAATTTCAAAAAGTCTCAACTTTGAAGTCATGTTTTAACAGATTTGGGTCTAATGTTCCGCTCGATTTTCTCACCGAATAAAGAAAATGATAAAGCTCTTGTAAGTCAAGTCTTTGGTTTATAAAAACACACCATGTGAAATAAACAATACTAGGCAGTATTAGCAAAGATAAGACTATATATATATATATATACTCGCACATCACAAATAGCAATCACCACTATATCCCTAATCATATCAACACGACATGTTGAATGGTGGGGTGGTTTTGTTTCCATTGCCTAATCACATCAACGTGACAATTTGGATGGTTTGGTGGATCTGATTCCATTTTCATTCGTAACAAGGAAAGAAATAGGTCTACTACGATTTGATAAAATCATCTTTCCGGATAATAAAATCGAGTAGCTGTGATGCATGAGAACTAGAACAATTGAACAATAAGTAAATTTGCTATTTCTCTCACAAGAAATGTGATTATTCTCTCTCAATTATTTTTTTTTTCTTGCAACTCTACTTTAGATTGATTTTTTTTTTTTAATCTCTACTTTGGGTTGATACATTTTGGTGATGTGCTTTTTGAGCTCCCCCATCACATGTACTCTATCCCTCTCATAGTTTTAGTTTAAGTTAATTCTTAAATATTTTGAAAGTGAGAATTTGAGTTTTTATCAAAACACAATCTACATTGCTATGCATTTGAATGTGTCTATCAATCATTTGAGTAATATCAATTGTAAATTTGTGAAGAGGTTTGATTATCATGATAGTCTACTTAAGAAAATGAAAATTATTAATTATTGATTTGAAGCGTACAAAAGTTTAGTTGTACCCAAAAAAAAAAAAAAAAAAAAAAACATAACACACTATAGCAAAAGTTTTAAAAATATAGACCACTTCAAAAAAGAATAATATCAATCAAGTTATCTTCATTATATTTTAGAGAATAAATTATACATTATACCAGATTACAAAATAATTATATATTTTCATACATCGCGTGAGTCTACCTCTAGTTAAGTTTAAAATTTAAGAAATTAAGATTAGATTCCTCTTAAACATACAAGTCTTACTCTTAATAATTAGCCAAACAAACTTAGCTCAATTACCTTTTCTTTTTCTTTTTCTTTTTTCTTTTTTTTTTCTTTTGGAATCTATATAATATCTAAAAGTTGAAACGTATAATTTATTATTGCTCCTATTGAGTCATATCAACTTAGCATTTCAGTCTATTTAGTTAATTTTGGTTCACTTTAATTTATTTCAGTCATTTTTGGTCCATTCGGTCTATTTGAGTCCATTTTGGTCTATTTCAATGATATTTTGGGAGGAGAGGTTTGTGTAGAAGGAGGAGCTGCTTCATTGACAATTATGTCACATTCTCAACATAATATTAGTAGGTTTTTGATAAAATTAAAATTTTCTTATTATGTTATTAAAGTCTTGTATTTTTTTTTTCTAATACAAGTGATGAATTTACTTATATATGTTTCCTCTTTAAGCCATTAAAGATGTATAGATGATGAACCTTTTGTAATGAGTATTAGAAACAAATTACAACCACATATTACATTATTCATAAAATATCTTGCCTTATATAGTAATTGAATGTAAAATGCAATGTGTTTCTTAAAAAAAATTAAATTAATAAAAATAGATAGCTTAATTTAGAAAATCTAATATATTGTATTAACTATACTTTATTAGAATATAATCACATCATTTAAGAAGGATTTGAGACTAATACTTATAAGTCTCATCTACTATTTTTATTTTTTATTTAATGAAAAAACAAATCATCAAGTTTTTCCACGCATTGTGTGATTTTGCAACTAATTAAAAGAAGAGTTAAAACCTAGCCATGCTACAAAATCAGCTAATCAAAACTTCCAGGATTCATGGATGTAAGATCAAATTCTACAAAAAATTTAAAAAAGGAATTACTAACAAAAATAACAGGTATGCTGCAGGTTCACGGGCTGCATAATAGGTGATCCCTAAAGAATCCAATAGAAAACTCTAGAATAGGACTTCTACTATCTAGACATCTAGAAGGAGCAAAGCAATCTCAAATGTTTGCTTCCTTTCACATTAATCACATGGTTGTTAAAATCGGATCTATTTGAATTCCCTAATACGAATCAAATTGTTTGAAAATTTGTGAAGTTATAGGATCGGATTGAGATCAAGATATGAATCATAAAATCGAGAGTCATTACCGATTTTATGGGTTAAAAAAATGGGTCGAGAAACAGAAGCCCGCATGCCACATCAATGTTAAATTGGTCTATTCTTCTTTAATAAAAAAAAGATATATATTAAATTGGCCTAAATAATTATACGCAAATGCCAAATGAACTTTAATAAACCCTTAAAAGAATGAGCCCAAAATTAAAAACATTGATATTATAATATTACATTAATTTCCATCTATCTCTTTGGTTCTCAAGAAAAAATGTAGTAGGATTGGAATTCACAACAAGCTTATTATTATTCATTTAGTCATAGATTTTACTTGAACAAAATTCTGATATTTGTATTTGTACTTGATTGAGATTAAAAATATTAAATTCATTAAAAAAAAATGAAACCATGATGGAAAGAAGAATTTAAAACATCAGTTTTTTTTAAAATATATATAATTAGATTTTTTTTTTTTTTTTGAGAATGAATTAAAATTTAAAATTGAATTTTCTTAATGATTTCTCTTTATCATCAAATCAAAACACTCAATTGATTTTTGGTGTATACTTAATTCAAATGGTTCACTTTGCTTTGAATTAGTTAATTAGAAGAAAACTAGTAAGTTACCTGTGCGATGCACAAATAATGTTATAAAGTTTATGTAAAATGGTTTTAGAGAATGTTGTATATTTATTATAGCATAATTCGGAATCGGCGATGAAGTACTTAACATGTGTCTAAATCTCAACTAGTCCATGCACAAAGCACTAGACTCAAGCCAAGTTTCCATAATTTGTCGACTAGCTTATGAATGAAAAATATTTTTTAATCTTTTTAAAAAATTATTATTATTATTTTTTAATTTTAAATTCTTTTATTTGTAAAAATAATTTATTATTTTATTATTTTTATAGAAGACTAGTCACAAACCCATGCATGTAATATAATTGTTTTATAAGAATATAATGTAAAAGTCTATAGATTAACTAGTGCATGTGTTAATGAAACGATAGAAGGTGGGGGTAGTGGAGGTGGAGGTGGAGGTGGAGGAAGTGGTGGTTAAGGAGGTTGCTGATAGAAAAATGAAGAATTCATTGCTATTATTATAACAATGTTTCGTAGGATTTTCTTCTTCTTTTCAAATAATTCAATTGTTATAACAAATGGGAAGTAGAGATTTGTTTTATTGAAACGATAGAAGGGAATGAAGATTTAAAGTTGCGAACCTTGATTCTCCTCGCAAAGAATATCAATAGATATCATTGAATTGCAAGATTTTTCACGTGTTTTCTATTTGCTACTGTGGTATAGCTATAAAAAGAATAAATGATTGGTGGGGCTACATGACCCAATTTTGGGTTTTGCTTTATGTGTTTATGTATAATCTTTTCTTCAGCTTTTCTCTTCTCAATTATTTGGGGAGGCTTTCATGTCATATTTGTGTTTCAATGAGCCTAGTATGAGTTTATGCTTACAACTATTAAAAATGCATAAAATAAATTAATCAGGTTATGTCAATCATAACTATTCTTGCATAATTCAGTTCAACAACTAATGAGAATTTAGCGAATGATTTGGCGTTTTCTCTATTAAAAAAAAAATTTGTGAAGCCTTATTTTTACCTAAAGCTAGTTCTTATAAACGGTAAATTTTGAAGTTTGCCACCGCTTGTAATACCATTCATTCTCACTCGTTAATTACAAATTTTTTAATCATATAGTGGTACTAGGCGTTTCCTTTGATATAAAGAGAGCCAATGGTAGCTTTTGATTTGGCGCAGATTCTTCTACATTATATTGTCAAGATACTTGATACACGAACCATGTTTGGAATCTGTTCTTCCTGTAGTGACCACTTAATTTTCATGGTTAGTGTTGGTAGTAAGATATAATTAGCCAACTGTGGCAAGAATCTAGGTATATATTGTGCTCTTAAATTAATCATTCAATCATTGGCAGCCAATGGCACATACATTAAGCTTTTCCATATATAAAATTTTAAAATCTAGCTAATTAATTTGAGGTTTTAGGTTCATATATAAGTTCCTTGCATTCAAACAAGTTTAGAATTTTGTCAAGTGGAAAAGGAAATTGTTATTGTGATAACTGCATTTGGAATGCTTTACAATAGACTTTTTCCCATTTTTCATTTTCAAAATGCTTAAGTCGGTCTGTTCTTTAATTTGAGTTTAATTTTTGAAGAGCTCGAGGCTAAATACTTTTTTTTTTTTTTTGAGAGAAGAGGCTTAATACCTTTTTTTTTTTTTTTTTTGACTGAAAGAAGAGGCTTAATACTTAATCCACTTATATTGAAAAAAAAAAAAATAATAATAAAAAAAATAATAATAAAAAATAAAAAATCCCTTATCCCGCTAAGAGTGTTCAACGTTTATGTCAAAATCACTTGTGGCAAATATCAAACTCTAATTTGTCTCTTCCTAATTTTAATTAATCATCAACATCAAATTTCAAAAGAAATTCAGTTTGTAAATATATAGTGGCTGTAAGCCTGTAACATCACCCGAAATTTAAATATCTTGCGTTAGTGTCAAGCATGTTGTAAGATTATCCTGATCCATACATTCGTTGTGGAAAAAGGCAAAATGCAAGGTGACAGACAGAGCGGATTGCACAGTGTCGTTCACGGTGGAAAATTATCATGGTCCAAAAGTTCATCCCATTTGGAAAAGGCAACGTTGCAAACAGGGTAGGACTTGCGAAGTGTCAAACACGATGAAGATTATCTGGTCCCAAATTAAGATCATTTATTAAAACTCTCCCACAACAAGAGGCTATCCAAGAAATTTAAAATTTTCATGTCTCACTAAATCATTTAAACAACTAAAAGTACACGGAAATACTAGAAGTTTTAAAAGTTGTCACTAACTGATTCTTTTCTTTTCCTTTTTCTTTCTTTTTTCTTTTTTGACAATTCCATAGTTGAGGAAGGGAGATTTAAATCATGGACTAGGAAGCACAAACACGAGTACAAGTACGGGTACGGATAAGAAACATTGATAAAAATTATAACATGACAAACCAAGTATGACACGGGTATGACACAAATACAATATGAGTATGGCGGCCCAAAATGAAGTATTCATGCTTCATAGATTAGGGATATCTTCATTAAAAATACCAAGTGGTACCAAACTACCAACTAATTGAACTATAAGGCCATTGAAGTATTTTAAACATTCAACTCTTGTGTAAATTGGATAACTACATGGCAAAATACGGATTTCACCAATAAGTTAACAAGCAAATTAAGAGCTTTGTGACTTAACCCATGACATGTTAAATTATATATATATAGGTAGGTCGGATCTGGTTAAGTGGATTTGTGAATCTTATAATCCGAACCTAACCCAAGCCACTATAAAAAAAAAAAAATTCATAATCCAACCTAACCCACCAACCCTTAAAAACTGACCCAACCTGGCGGGTTGTGTTGGATCAGGTTGGTTTTGCAAGTTGCTGCACACCCCTGCCAAGAATTATTTATAAAAAAAAAAATGTACACTCCCACTCTATGGAATAAATGTAACATATTACATTTAGTTTAGAATTGTATATTTTTTTTTTCAAATATAAGTATAATATCTATATTATTGAAACATGAATTTTAAGATAATCTTTAAAATCTTTATCATTTTTATTGTTTTTTAGGATCTATATCTCTAACTTCTAATGCCTATTTTGTTTGTATATTTTTTAGTCTAAAGCTAAAGAGTTTGACCAAAATAAAATAAAATGTCATACCTTTTAACCCAAAAATTAAGGGAAAAAATGAAATTTTGAGGCCAATAGTCTGAAATGGGCCGAAATTGATAGAATGGACAAAAGTGGACCGAATAAATCATATGGACTGAAGTGGACCAAAGCTGACTGAATGAACCAAATTGGACCAAATGGGTCGAAGTGGTGCTACGCTTTTTTTTTTATTAATATTTTTTTTATCCGGGATAGAATTCTACTTTAGTCTAATCTATATACATGTGTAAAGCTCACTCCTAGATACTTGAACCCCGAGTCCTTACCCCCCAAAGTTGCGCGGTGGTAATACTATGCTAATATGGCTCAAAAATAACATATTAACAATAATTGTTATGCTTTAGCTTTTAGATATTACATAGATAGATTTGTAAGATTTATATGCACTAAATTTACATCATCAAATGGCAATCAACACTATATCTCTAATCATATCAGCATGACAAGTTGGATGGTTGGGTGGGATTGTTTCCATTTTCGTAGGCTAACATGTCAATATGAAAATATGGATAGTGGGTTGGTGGTCCTCTCTTTTTTCTTTTTTGTGGAGTGGTTTTACTTTCATTTTTACTCGTAAGTTTCCATTTTCTTAGGCTAACATGTCAACATTAAAATATGGATATGGTAATGTTAGAAAAAATAAAATAAACTAAAAACCTTAATGTCACATCATCATAATGTCATAATGTGCATCACATCAAGGAAACATAACCGCAAACCAAACACCCCCATAAGATAAAACTAAATCTCTTCTATCATCCAATCAAACAATAGTAAATGAACATTAATACTGATGTAACGGAAGAACACTTCAATAGGTTTTGTAACCGTTGATTATTAAAGATGATGAGCCTAATCATCTGATATATTACAAAAGCAATAAAGCCTAGTTAATGACGTAATAATAGCAGCAGACATGATCCAGTTCCTATAAAAGGAATCAGACAACTGAAGGAAGGGTGGGTCAAAAAACTACTACAAAACACTATCTATGTACAAAATAAAGAGGTTGATTCTGATTTAAGCATCGGAGACTCCTCCACCGGGCATAACCTAGTGGTCTCTTCGATTAACTCTGATTATTTTGCAGGTTCTACAAGATTGTCCAAAGCTCTGGATTGGACGAGTGACCCAACTGACGATTTTTGGCATCATCACTTAATAATTGCATCTTAATTAGTTGGTGAGTAATTTTGCAAAATTTTCATCTACAATGCAAAATTTTAATACAAATTAAGTATACAAGGTAAACGAGTGAATTTTCCTCAAAAAAAAAAGGTAAACGAGTGAATAAACGGTTTAAATTTTATAATTATGATTAAATCTATAAATCTATTAATCTATTAATATTTATTACCTCAAAATCCATATAACCTAATTTGAGTGCAAATCTCTCACATTATTGCGCAAAAGACAAGATTGATACTAAGTATGAATTTTACCTCTAATGCTAAAAGCTGAGTAAGAAGTAATCACGGTTATTGAAATGCTTAAGAGGTCGCATGCCATTAACAAAAGCTCTGAAAACTGACTATAATTCTCTTTCCAATAAGGAAAATCATACAACTTTGTGTATGACCTTCAAAATTTAAAGACTATATATAATAATAAGCAAAACCAATTTCCATTTAAGTCCATTCTTTTAAAAACAAGTTGGGTTGGGTCATGGGTTGATTTGACCCAGCCCAACATTCCAACTGATTGGCACGAGTTGACTCGTCTGTTTCTCCGAGTCAAAAATCTTGGGTTGGGGTTTAATTTTGCCAAGGTCTACCAACTGACATCTTAAATTGTTATTTGGTATTTGTCTTGCGTAAAATAACATGGTTTTAAAAATGGAATCAAATCGATCTGATTAGGTTGGTGGTCCTCTCTTTTTTCTTTTTTGTGGAGTGGTTTTACTTTTTTTTTTTATTCGTAAGTTTCCATTTTCTTAGGCTAACATGTCAACAGTAAAATATGGATAGTGGGTTGGTGGTTCTCTCTTTTTTCTTTTTTGTGGAGTGGTTTTACTTCCATTTTTATTTTCTTAGGCTAACATGTCAACATTAAAATATGGAAAGTGGGTTGGTGGCCCTCTCTTTTTTCTTTTTTGTGGAGAGGTTTTACTTTCATTTTTTATTCATAACTAGTCGCAGACTTATGCGAAGTATAAGATTACATAATTATTTTGAGGTATGGTATAATATATAATTTATTATCTAAATTTTATTGATTGTAGATAATCTATTCTCTCTAAAAATTAAACAATTTCTAAAATCAATTTCCATCACTCTTTTTTTACAAGTATATAGTATAATTTTATCATTTTTGGTATTTTTGATTGATATTATTCTTTTTTGAAATGATCCATATTTTTCTAACTATTGTTATTATGCATTATATTTTCCTAATTTCTTTTGGTGCAACTAAAATTTTTAAGTTTCAAATTTATTATTCAAATTCTCATTCTTTTAAGGAGATTATTATGATAACCAAAATTTATTATATAACTACAATTGATACTACTCAAATAATTGATAGTACTTGCAACCCAAGTTTGTCTCTTCTCATTCTTAAGTAAGTACACCGAAGTGACCAAATAGACCTAAGTAGACTGAAATGAACCGAATTGGTGAAACGTCATTTGATATGGAAAAGCAGGGAAGCTAGTGAAATGTTTGGTGTCAGGCAACCAAGTGGAATGGAGGCTGATTAATTCCTACGGATCACTGCAAATGCACTTATATAGAAAAAAAAAATCCCCTAATTTGTGGAGGCAACGAAACCCCTCGGGTTCACGGCATATGCACTTTTGTTCTGTTTTGGTTTTGTTTTTTTAAAGCTTGAACACCGCATATGCACTTACATTGAAACAAAATCCCCTAAATATGTGGAGGCAAAAAAAATCCCTTGGGTTCACGGAATATGCACTTATATGGGAGGCAACAAGGTTTATAGTAAAATTTGTAGTAATTTTAACAATTTTCAAATGATTGATTTGACACTATTTTAACAATATAATAAATAAATGTTTTAGTTACTTTAGGTTTTGGAAAATGCTGATTCTCAAAAAAGGTTTTGAAAAATGCTAAAGATACTACTAATTTTACTATAAAAAGCTTACAAATTAATGTGATAATGAATGTAATTAGTGCAAAATCAACAATATAATTTAGGGGTGTCAATGTTCGACCCAACCCGTGAACACGACACGAACCCGACACGGGTTTTTTTGGGTTAGGGTTGGGCCTTAATGGGTTTGGGTCATAAACGGGTCGACTCGAAAACGACACGATAAAAAACGTGTCATAAACGGGTCAACCCGCATAACCCGCAATAGACACGTTTGACACGCCAATTTAATTGTGTCAACCCGAAATGACCCACTTAACACAACCCGTTTAACTCGTATAACGAATAAATATTTATTTTATTTTAGATTTGTCAAATACCTTTTATATCCAACATATATTTTAAATTTAAAAAGAAAAGTGAGTAATTACAAAAATTTACAAGAGATATAATTGGAAATTGAAACTTTACAGACCCTAGAACTACTAATACTTTTTTTTTTTTTTGGCATAGAACTTGCACAAATGAAATTGGATGAGCTTGTGGAAGATGTTATGAATTTGGACATCAAACAAAGAATCTATGGATGATAATCATGGTCATAGTCTGAATTAGTCTACTGTTTGCTCAAATTCTTTCAATATTGATACTTAGCATTTGGCGAGTTCCAAGTATATTATATTTTTGTTGAACTATGTTATTTTATTTTTGTTAAACTTTGTTATTTTGAATTTGGGTTGAAGTGTATGCACTTCTTTTGGAGTGTAAAGAATTTATTTCTAGATGAATGTTATATTTTTGTTAAACTATATTATTTTGAATGTGGGTTGAAGACTTGAAGTGTATGTACTGCTTTTTGGGGTGTAAAAAAATTATTTTTAGATGGATGTTATATTTAATATTATGCAGGTTGAAATAGGTTGTATTACATTCGTGTCAACCCAACACGACTCGTTTATTAAGTGTGTCAAATGGGTTGGGTCAGGTCAACCCGCCTTATTAACAGGTCGGGTTAGGGTTGAAGGATTATGACACGATTATTAAATGGGTCGGGTTAGGGTTGAGCCATTTAGTCGAATACCCCTACCTTGACACGACACGAACCCGACACGCTAACCCGAATTGACACCCCTAATATAATTTAGTAAAATATTAGATGATAGAAAAGATCTAGTTTTACTTTATGTGTGTTTGGTTGGAGGATGGAAAAATATTAGAGAAATAGAAAATTATTTTGTTTAGCTTAGAAGAAAATTGAGAGAATAAAAAATGTAGTTGGTATAAATTTACTTTTATGCCCTTATTATATTAAAAAAAATAGTTTAAAAGAGAAAAAAATCTGTTGGGAAATTTAAACACCAGTTGATAGAATTAACCAATTTTAAGTCAAGTGATTAATTAGGCAAATTATGAATAGTCATTGGATAAACAAACAAACATTAATATCATGCATAGCAGAATAGTAAATAAAACAAGATATGATAACCTAGAAAAACCAGATAAATAAACTGGTTTCATAATAAATAAATAAAAAAGGAGAGACATTCCCAATAAGCAATTCACTATAGTAAAGAGAAGTTTAAGATCTAGTACAAAACACTTGTGCTTAAATTCTACAATATCAATAGATGAACTTACAGTAGAAACTTTATACCACTCCAAAACTTTTGAACTTTTCATTATATAAATACTCCACGGATGATGCACTCACAATTTGACAATGTACAAAGTGTCAATTATTTAAATTTTTTTTTGATGCGATACTGAATACATATTTAAATTTATAATATTTAATGTGAATTACATATGGATTCATTTGAAATGGAAATGATCCTAATACGATAGTTAGAGAAAAGTACAAGTTAATGTGAGATCATTCAAATCAAGATAGGAGGTGATTTTTATTGAATTTAGTATCATAAAACATAAATGATGACATGTCATAAAAAATGTAAAGACTTTTGTGGTTTAGCGTGAAACGCGCTTCCCACACCCACGTTTTGCCTTTCTTTTTCTTTTTCTTTTTCTTTTTCTTTTTCTTTTTTTTTTTTTTTTTTTTTTTTTTTTTAAGCCGTGATTGTTGACTTTGGAGTGTGAACAGTGCACACACAATAACTTTTTCAGTAACTTTTCAGCAACTTTTCAGTCACGAGACCTACAAACTTCACTTTTCAGCAACTTTTTAATTAAAAATGGGTCTCATAGTACTATTCACACATTTAAAAATTATTTTATTATAGTATTTTTCAGTTTTCAATTTTCAGTACCATTTTCATTTTCTTTTTTGATGGGTTTAGTATCAATTTCACTCTTCCTTATGAAGAGACTTTGGATCCTAATAATCCCCTCTCTATAAGGGGAGAATAATGTTACCATTTATATATATATATATATATATATATATAAATTTATATAATAGACAACACAGATTGGGACTACAGTGAAAATCATATTAATAAGAAGAAGCTCGCGCTTCAAGCTGGGAACTGGAGATGGGGACGAGAGGATCTAAAGTTTTCAACGGAGGCCTTTATAAGTTATGATTTCTCAGGTAGTAGCCCATGGACAATGAAAATGGGTCATATCTTGCCTACTCAACTCTCACTAGTGGAGGTGCTGTTAATTATTGTGTAGTTTGGGACTCCCTTTTTTCCGAGGGATGTGGTGGGCCCCATGGGAGGGGTGGGTCAAGGGCTTTAGTGAATTGATCCATCCAATGTTGATAGTTGGACTCCACTTAAAAAAAAAAAAAAAAAAATTATTATTAAGTGGTTCGGATTGCGTTTTATTTTCTCTATTTTAATCAAAATGAATAAATATTCTTTACTTATCTATCAATATAATAGTTAAAAGATGAAGTATATTATTTATTATTTTTAGTATTTTTGTAAGCCACATTAATGTAGTATTTTGGTCTATTTCGATATAATTTGGTCTAGTTCAAAATATTTTGAACTAATTGAATCTTAAATTAATTCTTTTTGTAGGTTGTCTTTTCAATTTTTGGTTCAAAATTATATATATATATTTCTTCTTCTTAATTTAATGTTGAAAAATATAAAAATTTATTCTATTTAGACCAAACTTTTTAGTTTTTGGTTAAAAAAATACAAACAAAAAATAAAATTAGAGAAATGGACCCTAAAAAAGTAATAAAAATGATAAATAATGATTAGAAAAATGGACCCTAATCGCGTGAGTTTGTGACTAGTCAAAATAACGATTATAGTAAAAATAATGTATTTATATGAATATTTAAATTCAGTTAAAATAGTCCATATTCACACAAATCTAAAAATATTGGTTTAGTGATTCTCAACACTCATTCAATTTATAAGATCTTAGATTCAAATTTGGGCTACCCTTAGGAACTTTTATTGTAATTACTCAGTCTGTAGGGGACGGGACACACCTGAAAAGACTAGTAAAATGCTCTAAAAATTTTGGAACATAATTTTTTTTAGACCCCAATCTGCAAAGAATTTTGCTGTCAAAGTTCACGATCACGTCTCTAACATTCTTTGCCAAGAGATTGCCCATTTCATACTTTTTAAATGCCTTATTAACAATGTCATTGCCAAAGGCCTTGTAGCTGAATTGGCACCTCCCTATATACAAAGTGTTTGGAGGTCTAGGGGGGAAAAGGTTAGAGCTACGGGGTTAGCAGCATGTTGTAATTGTCTCTCAAAAAAAAAAAAAAAAAAGACAATGTCATTAAAATTAAGAAAAAAAAAATAGAGAGAGAGTTTATGGATACAATTTTTATCACAATTTTGATCTAGTTAACTGTGAGTGGTGGAAAAAATGTGATGAACTTAATGTTGTTGTTGTGCAGCCCTATCATGGTTTATGAGAGAAATAATGATTGGCTGGCACCCAGTAAAGGCTGATGGGGATCATTTGTTTTTATGTACCTTGGTAAAATTATTGATTAAACTAATTAGACACTTCCAAAAAAAAAAAAAAAACCTTAACACCTGAAGCAGAGGAATCAGTACTTTTCATAGAAACCTATTGAACTAGCTCTCAATTAGCTTGATTTTCTTTGTAGGTAGAACAAAAATGCTGGTCCAATAAACATGAATACCAAAAAGAAATACAACATTTACGAGAAGTTTGGATTAGTTGAAGTCTCTCATCAAATGACAAAATATTTGCTATCCATGAATTGATTCTTACCAAAAACTTATCGATTACAGGGCTACATTCTTATCGCCTATAAATTCAAACAATTTGATAAACTGAATTTGGTTTGTTGTCTATTTATGCTTTTGGCAATATTTGATTTATGAAAATTGTGGCTATATAAGAATTGTAATCTGCTTTTTATAATTTAACATAAAAGCCCAGTTTGAAAATTTTAATGCTTTTGTTCTCATGCTAATTTTGATTGTTTGAGATAATTGTAGTGATTGTAAACACCTTCAGGTAATTAATTATTTGATGAGTTTATAATCAGATCTTTAGTAAACCCCAAGGGATATCACAGTCTGTTGGGAACCCTATTGGAGTGAGGTCAGAAGTTTGAATCTCCCCTTCCCCTTGGGTCTAAACCTTACTAATAATCAAAAAAAAAAAAAAAAAAAAAAAAAAAAAATCCAGTAGAACCTCAATATGTTTGAAGAATTTGCATTTTTTATGTAATCTTTACATCTATGAATTCATACTGCAATTATGATTAAGGCTTATTTGAGTTGACTAATGGTTGCTTTGTTATTTTAGGTGTTGAATTTTTTTATGCATGTTGAGGTTGTTCCATTTTGTTAGACATCTCCAGCCAAGAGGCTTTAGGCTTTACTTGAGGACTTGTGTTGTGTTGGTTATCTTTGTTTTTGTTCTGTGTGTTTGTTTAAATTTCTCAGTGAATAAAATTTGTTCTGCACTATTTTCCTGCATAAAATCTACGTTTTACATCTAAAATCTGCAGTTTTTTACAACCAAAATCTGCATTACACTGCATTGTTTCAAACTTTCTGCACTGCACTATTTCTCTTCTATTAATGTTATTAATGTTTCTTAAATATTGGCTGGAAATTGGATTCTTATTGTTTTGCAGATAAGGATTTGGCATTTTGTTATCTAGGTTATTTGGAACTGTGGATCGTTATCTGTGTAGGACTCTTAATACTACTACAAGATGAGAACAGCCAGGTATTTACCAGTCTTCTCCTTCATTCTATACTATTTCTTGCATATTTATTGGTAATATGTTTCTAGAAAGAATTTGAAATTGGAATGTGATTGCATATTTAAGTTTCTTGGTTATCTCAAACTTGGTTTTATGTACAAATTTGATATTTAACTTGTATATATTGTAACAGCAACTTATCAAGTGAACAAGGTGGTGATTCTACAAAGTTTCAAAAAGTTGATGTTGAAAGCAATGTACTACTCACACCAACATCTGTAATCAAGGAAAACAAAAGGAGTTGTTCAATGACTTCTACGAAGCAACAAGGAAGAAGATACAAAGATTAATTTAAAGTTGTTTTTCAATTTATTTGAAATATTGATTAATTAGTTCTTTAAATTTTTGTTTCATACATTTAATGGATAATTGATGAAGTTAAGGATTGGAAGCCTAATTTTAATTTTAATTTAAGTTTGATTTCTATTTTTCATTACGTAATTTAATTTTTCATATCAAGGATAGGAAACTTTGAGACTGAAATCTTAATATACAATTAAAAATGAAGAGACAAAATTATTTACATCTTCATACACTATAGAATAGGTTGAGAAATAATAATGAAGCTAATCTATATATATATAAATATATATATATATATATAACCGAAGCCTCTGAAACTCTCACAATTTTCCACGCCAACAAAATATTTAAAAAATAAAAAATAAGAAATCATTATCATTATCATTATCATTTTTTTAAAATAAAAAAATTATTATTTAGTTCAAACTTAATAAGGAGTGAAATTCTATCTCTTTAATAAGTCCAACTTAAACTCAAACTCTCTCAAACTTAAATTTAGCCGTGGCTTTAAAATTAGGTGCATTGGTTATTAAATTTCTATAATTTTTGAACTTTTTTGACTCAACAACGTTAATCTTACCTATCAAAAAATAAAATATATTCTAATCATAATGCTTTTTTTTTTTTTATAAAATTCTAATCTAATCATAATGCTACTAACAGCATCATTGGGATTCTATATTTTGATATTATAATATGATTTAAATTAGAATATTCAAATTGTAATCATCTAGAATTTTTTTAGGGAGTGGTCATTATAAAAATTTAATTATAAAAAATTTAATAAAAAGATAACTTGAATAAATTTCTATCACAAAAAAATAATAATAACTACTACTAGCCTCATCACACGCGATGAGGTTTTTTTAATGTGTGTGTTTAGTGTCTTAAGTTTTCATTCATCCACTAATCTATATATTCTATATATAAAACTGAAACCTTTAAAAAATGGCATAACCAAATAATTGTTTAGCCAATGATGGATTTCGCGCCATGGAATGGATCATTATCATTATCATTTGTTTTAAATAAAATTATTTTTGTTTAGTCCAAACTTAATAAGGAGTGAACTCTATCTTTGTAACAAGTCCAACTTAAACTCAAACTCAAATGTTAATAATTTATCTCCAAATTTGCGAAGTTAATCATAAACACTATAAAAGCAGTACAAATCCCAATATTTTTTTTATGTTATTTCTTATATTTCTCTTTTGAATAGTTATATATTTTTTGAATTGTTTTAATATCATTATTATTTGTTTTAAATAAAATTATTTTTGTTTAGTCCAAACTTAATAAGAAGTGAAACTCTATCTTTGTAACAAATCCAACTTAAACTCAAACTCAAATGTTGATAATTTATCTCCAAATTTGAATTAATCATGAACACTATAAAAGCAGTACAAACCCCAATATTTTTTCTGTTATTTCTTATATTTCTCTTTTGAATAGTCATATATTTTTTGAATTGTTTTAATACCTTATTCTTTAATTATATATATTTTTTGGCATTTTGGAAGTTTTAATATATGAATTTATGTAGACACACACACACACACACACACACACACACACACACACACACACACACACACACATATATATATATATATATATATCATCTATAATTTGTAGGCTCTGAATCTTTTAATTCCTTTCAATAGTTATAGTCATGGATTATTATTTTGAATGTAACCTATTTTTTTCTTATATATTTCTCTATTGTTTAGTCATATATATTTTGTTTTGTTTCAATAATTTTTAAGCAGTGAATCATCTGATTTTTTAATATTTTTTGGTTTTTCAGAAGTTTTAATATTTGAAATTTTGAGTTTTTTTTTTTTGCAGTATCTGAAACTATTTGACAAATTTTTTTGTAAGTCATTGTATGTTCAAGCAATGAATTCTTCATCAAATTGTAACACAAATTGAAGTCACACAAGAACAAATCATGCAATGGTATAATTTCTTAAACAATTTAAGATTTTATAAAATATTTTAGTCTACCTCACAAATAGGTATGTTCTCGTGCATAGCACGGGTGAGCGACAAGTTCGTGCAAATGATTGAAGTCCTATTCTCCCAATAAAACGTGGGATTTACTAACGTATGCCTTTAGGAAACTTTTTATAAAAAAATGAAAAAATAATTACCATGAAAAAATGAATATTTACTAACATGCCCACATTAACCGGACCCATAAAACATTTACCAAGAATCTATTTTTCAATGCATCAGTGCTATGTGTGAACGTTTGCAGGGAAGAAATGACCGTGCTGAATTATAAGTAGTAAAGCTTTTCACTCACACTTGAATTCGCAATGGACTATGGGGATTAGAGACCTGGAAGTGGACTGTAATTCACACTCTGTGACAACGGAGCTCTCAACTCACACCCACCATGTACGTTAAGACTTGGTCAACTTATGCATGACATAAAAATCCTACCGAGTAGTTTCTGCCATACAAGCTTTGGAACTGTGTCTAGTCAAGGAAATAAGGCTGCAAAGCAACTGGTAGGAGGGTCCCAGCACCATGAATCCATGATGATGATGTAGTGTATTGGGTGGAACAGTGATAGACATCTATACCTCGCTGTATTTCGAATATGATATATATGTACAACATTAATGGGTGCTCATTAACATTCCCCTTTATTATATGTGTACTTCTCTTGAATTAAAAAAAAATAGCTTTGTGTTGATACTAAAATGAAGAAGATTAGAAGAATCATATTATTTTCACATTGGATATTCCACAATTTTCCAATGGGAATGGTTTGATAGTTTCACACGGGTTGCTTGGACGATGTTTAACATTGTCATAAAGTCATTGACTCACTCTGCGGATTCTGACGGAGGCGACCATAATATGGCTCCACACTTGACGTTTGAATCATGATTTTCCACCGTGTTTGACACTTCGCATGGTATTAAATTTGTCCTTGCTGCCTTGCGAAAAATGATGCGAGTAATTTCAAAAAGTCTCAACTTTCAAGTCATGTTTAAACAGATTTGGGTCTAATGTTCCGCTCGATTTTCTCACTGAATGAAGAAAATGATAAAGCTTTTGTAAGTCAAGTCTTTGGTTTATAAAAACACACCTAGTGAAATAAACAATACCAGGCAGAAAATACTGTCTTAAAAGAAATGTCGGCCAACATGCCATGTCGGGTTTACACGGCAACAATGCCGTGAGGTGTTAGAAAGGAAAAATGATTTTCCTCTCTCTCAAATGAGGTGTCCCTACCATCTCTTTAGAAAGGCTTTAGGCTTAGGGTTCAAGTAATAATTCGGCAACAATAGTGTCATTTGGGATGTTTTATGTTTGTAATTTAAATCTTATCTTTCTCTCAGCTTTTATAGTTTTTATGCCATACACCATATCAATCACACTTAATTACTTTAAGCTTTTGTTTGATTAGATGATAGAAAAGATTTAGTTTTACTTTATGTGTGTTTGGTTGGAGGAATATGGAAAAATATTAGATAAATAGAAAATTATTTTGTTTAGCTGAGAAGAAAATTGAGAGGATAAAAAATGTAGTTTGTATAAATTTACTTTTATGCCCTTATTATATTAAAAAAATGGTTTAAAAGAAAAAAAAATATCTATTGGGAAATTTAAACACCACTTGATAGAATTAACCAATTTTAAGTCAAGTGATTAATTAGGAAAATTATGAATAGTCATTGGTTAAACAATAACTAATATCATGCATAGCAGAATAATAAATAAGACAAAATATGATGACTTAGAAAAACCAAATAAATAAACTAGTTTCATAATAAAAAAACCTAGTTAGAAACCTTCCCAATAACCAATCCACTATAGTAAAGAGAAGTTTAATATCTAGTACAAAATGTTTGTGCCTAAATTCTACAGTATCAGTAGATGAACTTAAAGTAAAAACTTTCTACCGCTTCAAAACTTCTAAACTTTTCAATATATGAATACTCCATGGATGACGCATTCACAATTTGACAATGTACAAAGTGTCATATTATTTAAAAAAATTTAAATGATGTGATATTGAATACACCTTTAAATTTATAATATTTAATGTGAATCACAAATGAATCCGTTTGAAATGGAAATGATCCTAATACGTTAGTCGATAGTTGGAGAAAAGCACAAGTTACTGTGAGATAATTCAAATTAAGATATGAGGTGATTTTTATTGAATTTAGTATCCTAAATAATGAAAGTTCACAAAATATGTAAAGATTTTTTTGGTTTAGGTTGTGTTTGTTTTGGCTGTAAAAGGAATACGGAAAATATTTTACATCATGGGGCGTGTTTGGATTGGCCGGAAAATTCAGTCAAATGGAAAATAATTTCCGTTGACCGTAAAATATCAACCCCTGAAGTGTAAAATAGTTTACACTTCTATTTTACCTTCAAACCAATTACACCTATTTTCAGCCTACCTGAACCGAGAGAGAGAGAAAGAGAGAGAGAGAGAGAGCTTGAACCTGAGCTCGCTGCCGCTTGAAGCCAGTTGCCGCCGCCCTCTAGATTGAACTCTCATCGTCTTGATCTTATCACCGTCTAAAGCCTTCTACCGCATGACTGATCTCGTCATCTCGATCTCATCGTCCATGACCAATCTCGTCATCTCAATCTCGTTGCCCATAACCCACCCATGACCGATCTCTCTCTTTCTCGATCTACCTCTTTCTTTCCCTCAGTTTTCGATCACTCTCTCTTCCTCCTTCTCTCAGTTTGACCAAATTTTTTAGTTTGATGAATGGGTTTGTTTTGATTTTTGTTTCTTTAAGTATATATATTGAAATTTTCTATTATAAAATTTGTTTGGAAGCTAAGAAAATGTGAGAAATTAGTAGAAAAATAGTATTTTTAGAATGCAACCAAACACCTAAAAATATTTTTCAAAACAATTTTCAGAATATAGCCAAACACTTGAAAATATTTTCCTTTCCAGAAAATATTTTCACCTGAAAATATTTTACATGTTACCAAACGCAGCCTAACCATTTTCTTTTCTTTTTCTTTTTTGTTGGGTTTAGTATCATTTTCACTCTCTTTTATGAGAAGACTTTGGATCCTAATCCCCTCTCTATAAGGGGAGAATAATGTTACCATATATATAATAGACAATACAAATTGGGACTACAGTGAAAATTGATAAAACGAGATTTCTCCTTGTCAGTATGTTCCTCGTTAGTACCGTTGGACGATGTGCATTCCTGTTTAAGAGAAAACACCAAGTAGATGATGACACCAATTTGGGACCTGCCCAGGACCCTCCGATGCTTAAATTAGCTTAAACTCTTTAAAAATCAATAATCTGTAGAGTAATTTGTGTGTAGTGTAAAGAATATATCTACTTGTCTCTCTTGGCTTTATATAGCCTTTGTGTGAGTAAATATTCAATCTGTTAGCCTCACCTTACGTTGCACCTGAGCTAGAGGATTAATGGCTCAGCAATGACCACTTAATCCCAGCTATTTAAGGTTTGTAATGGCCATTAAATGTACAGAAGTGGACGGCAATAACGGCTCCGCATCCATTCTTCATTTTGTCAATAAATGCTGAATTTATGTCTGGGATTAATGCGCTTATGCTTGTCTATACGTAAGACGTCACTTGTTTGGACGGTCGTTAGTATGGACTACCATTTTATCGCTATTCGTCAAAAATCATATTAATAAGAAGATGCTCGCGCTTCAAGCTGGAAACTGGAGATGGGGATATTAGAGAATGAGAGGATCTAAAGTTTTTGGCAGAGGCCTTTATAAGTTGTCATTTCTCATGTACTAGCCCACGGTATAGCCGATTGGGAAGCAATCGTCACAAAGATATAGCGTTGAGGGGATAAATACTTTAAAAAAAAACAAACTAAGTGAATGGATAGGAAGTAATATTTGTCAACTAAAAGACATTATCGTTTATCAGTTGCTTCTTCGTACTTTTTTTTATTTAACAAAAAAACGAAGAAGAAAAAAAAAAAAAAATGCAAACGGGAAAATCATTATCGTGTTGATGTGGATTTTTTTTCCTCTATGAGATAAAATTATAAGTATCTAATTATGAATTACTTCACTCTCACTATCTCACAATTAATGCTTCTTCTTCTTTTTTTTTTGATTGAAAAGGTAGAAGCTTTTCTTTTTACTTTTGGAATATCCCAAAATAAATTGAGTAATGATACAACCATAAACTATTTTACAACATTTTTACAAAATGTTGATGCGGCCAATCTTTTATGAATAATGTTAGAGATACAAACTATTTTACAAAAAAATTTACAAACTGCTAACATGGTAAGTGATTATTGGTAAATGAAAAAGTGATATTAATGGTGAGTTTAGATGAAAACTAATATGAGGTTGGCCACACAACATTTTGTAAAAATGTTGTAAAATAGTTTGTGGTTGTAGCATTACTCATCTCTTATTGGTTTTCATCTAAGCTCACCATTAATATCATTTTTTCATTTACCAATAATCACTCACCACATCAGCTATTTGTAAAAAAATTTGTAAAATAGTTTGTATTTCTAGCATTATTCAAATAAATTTTCACATCAACACAATAATGGTTTAAACCATTATTGTGTTGATGTGGATTTTTTTTTCTCTCTTTATCCATCAGTATTTAATTATGAATTGTTTCACTCTCTCTATCTCACAATTAACGTTTTTCTTTTATATATGGAAACTTCCCAAAATAAATTTTCACATTATAAAAATGAAAGTCATCATCTTTTCATTTTCTTATATGACTAAATTGCAAATTATATCCTTAAATGGTTGGGTGATTTTGATTTTGCTCCTTTAAAACTTTTTATTCAGTCTCTCGATATAATATATTGTTTTGATTGGAAGATATTTCGTAAATGTCTACACTGATGTGTCCATTAAGTGACACATAAATTTGTCATATATACTAGTTGGACCAATCAAATCTTGACACGTTAATTAAAATTTTTTTAAACAATTAATTACACATGTCAAGAAAAAAAAATTCATTAAAAAAAATTCAAAAAAATAAAAAATTCTTTAAAATATATATATTTTTTAAAATTAACCTTTATTATAATTATTAAAAAAAAAATCAGATTCCCCTCTCATCTCTTCAGATCTGTTCCTCTCTCACTCATTTGGGTATAACCATGACATATATAATGGATTTTATAAAGTCTCAATTTCCATAGGTCATGATGACCCAAATATGATCTTAATGGATAAAAATATGAACTCTTGGTATTATCGACTGACTGTCAATTTGTGTTTTGAGTGGCAAAGCTTTAGGTCCAACTGAAAAGAAACTTAGCAAATGAAAGCAATTCCACACAGCAGCTCTCTTATACTAACCTTATTTTGAGGAGGAAAAGATATTAAAAACAGTGCCCACATGTTTTATAGATCGACATTTTGACAAAATCACCATATTTAATCCTATCTTAGATAATTGTATCATTTTAGGGTTAAGATATAACAACTGTAATCTCACCAAAATTTTCTTTTCTTTTCTTTTTCCCACAAATGTTGAGACCAGGTATTATGAAAACAATGTTAGTGGTGAGGTTATAAACAAATAGGAGTGGAGTAGGAGAGTGGGAGTGGGAGTGGGAGGTAACAGAGAGAGAAATAAGATTGTTAGGGTTTGCGAGGTAATTATGTCTTATATAGGAAGAGCCGAAAAGGGAAAATTAAATAAAAAAATTATCAATTATATAATATATTTTTAAATATATATAATTTAAATTTTAAATATATAGGTGGGTCAAGTCGGGTTATACGGGTTTGTGATTGTTATAACCCGAACCCAACCCAACCCACTATTAAAAAAAAATTCATAATCCAACCCAACCCGCCAATCCTTAAAAACCGACCCAACTCGGCAGGTTGGGTCAGGTAGGTTTTGGTGGATTGGTGGGTTGGCTTCACACCCCCATCCACCTATTACTTTACCATCAGATCAATTCAAACTTCAAAGTTTTGCTCTCTTCTTATTTTCTAGTTTTCTTTCCTTTCCTCCACAGTCCACATGGTAAGACGTAAGAGACATCCTCTCTCTCTCTCTCTCTCTCTCTCTCTCTAAACAAGCTCTTCACTTCTTCCTCAACATCTAATCCCAAGTTAAAGGCTCAATGCTTTATTTTTCTTCTTCTTTCTTATTCAATTACTAGAACCGGTTTAACCGCATTGGTTTTCGGTTTTATTGGTTAAATCGGCGGTTTTCGATTATTTTTACTTTGTATTTAATTTTCGGTTTTTTATGATAACCAAACCAGATTAATTAAGGTTCGGTTCTCGGTTGAATCGATTGGTTCGGTCTGGTTTTTAAAACTATTCTATTCCATCTTAGCCAAAATATTGGCATATGCAGTTTGTACCAGCCGTTCTTGTGAAGTTTCGAAATTCTAGTCCAACTATGCATTTCAGACCGAAATTGATTTTGTGGCTTATGATTTTGCTACGGTCTTAGGACCTACAGCCATGTGAAAATCAATTTAAAGATACAAAACGAAATACTACTCCTCATAAAGACTAAAAATTTCACGAGCAACTTACTCTCTTTTATTTTTGGTTGTGAACCATTCCAAATGACAATTAAATGGGCTTGTGGCCATTGATTTTGAAGAAAGTTATATAGGGTCTTTTTTATGGAAAACAATTCAGCAGGTTGAGCCCAGTGAGAGAGGATTGGCTATTTCCTTTATTGTAAAAAACATGGGCTTTAATAACCATGCTTGGCTTTTGTAAATTTGATGTTCGATCAGAATTGTGTAAAACCCATCTCATGTTAGGGGTTTTTGAAGGTTTCACAGTTAGAGATGATCACAGAACCTGCAACGGAATCCGTCACAGAACCAGCAGAGGCCATTTCGAAGTCCATGTAAAAATGCTAATCCTCTAAACTACTTTCACTTCTTTCAAATTAAATTAAAAAGCTAGATCTCATTTGCTGTCTTATTGTTTTGTTCTAAAATTATGTTTTCGACATGAACATAAATGAAAACAGTTTCGAAAGATTTTATAAGAGTATTCAACTCTATATTTTGGTCATATCTCCATGTCACTATCATTCTATGATGTGTAAGGATTTTGAGCCCACAGGCTGTCTCTCTTTCATTTTCAGCCTTTTTTTTTACTATTGTCTTTTCAATTCTTGTGTTTTTTGTTTGTCTTTCTAAATGCGAGTTGAGCATACAACAACCATCCGAGCAATCATCAGATTCATCTTCAACCTCAATAAATTGGAACAGAGGGGGTGTGATATAAGTTTAAGCCAACTGAACTTTAATGATATTTGTCCTAACCCTAATCATACTTTCTGCATAAATAAATTTGATAATTACATTTGATCTGTGTTTGCAGTGCTTTGAAAGGTTATTCTCTGTTATCCTGAGTGGACCTCCAAAAGAATTTTTATGGGAGATATTCAGCGTAGTGGGCTTGATCTAGTAAAGGTTGCTCGGGATTTCGATAATCTGACTCTACCAGAGCCTTCTACAAACATTGTTTTGAGATTTACCTATTATGATGTGAGTTCACCATTTCCCAGTACATTTTTTATATTAATTGTTTGTTCAAAAATATTATATCGGGCAATTCTTGGTCTTGGCCTTGATGATATAATTACTTGGTTGATATTTACCTATTAAGAAAAAATGTGTTGCCTAGTATATCAACCCCCTCCGTCCTTTCTATTATCATTGGCCTCTTTCCTTTTAGAATATAGATGATAGTATTTAGAAAATTAATTTGATTATTAAATGGACATTGTTGTGTGGTTGATTGACTTGAGTCATTCATTTATTGAGATTTTTGTTTGTACTGGAAATGTACTACAGTGGCAGAAATTAAGAACCCAGATTAGGTGGAAACTTTTCCTATTTTGTTCTTGTGTTTCATGGACCATCTTTGTTCCATCTCTATCAAATTTCAAATTTGTACTTCTTTTAGATTGTCAACATTTAATTGTGTTGTCATTTCTTTTCATGGAAGGTAAGAGAAATAAGTGTGTTCGATATGCTTTTGCTTGCTCAAGTCCTTTTAAGATTCTACTCCCATAATATGATGAAATCTAACTGGTTTTTTTTTTTTTTTTTTTTTTTGGGGGCTCCAGGATAAAATGTTATGACTTTTCTTGGAAAGAAAAATCACTGGTATTACTTTTAAGATTTGTGATTTTTTTTCCCCACTTTTTTAAGTGTCATTATTTTAACTTCAACTTAAACTGGTTTCCCCTATGATGGTATCATTGCCCTTCCCTGCCCTTCTCTTCTTACCCATAGAAAAGTACCGTATGATACTTGACTGTTGTACTAGTGTATATGTTTTCTGCATTGTGTTTTAGGGAGTATTTATTAATCTCACAATAATGGTTAAACTCTTTAAAAAAAAAAAAAAAAAAAAAAAAAAAAAAAAAAAAACTCAGAATATTGGTTATATATTACTCTTGAGGGTTTTAATTATTGCCAATATAATTGTGATTATTCTTGACTTTGATGTGCATTGGATAAATTGTAGATGCGATGAAAGCTAACCCTAAGAATCAGCTTTGGCTGCAAAACGAGTCAAATCGAGAAGATTTAGATTACATACCTGTATTTGATTCAACTGTTGACAACCATGTGTATGATCTACTTATAAATGGCTTTGAACAATGCTACTGGTATAGAGTTTTAAGGAGAGTTTTTTACGATAGTGATGAAGATGATGTTGAAGATGTCAATGAAGATGTTGATGAGGAAATGGACTATGAAGATGAAGATGAAGATGAAGCTGAAGATGATGAATATGACAAGTTACATGATCCTCACTTTTTTAGCATTTTAGACAGTGTTGAAAGTTGACTATGGTAGAGTTTCAGCTAGAGTTAAATGTGTCAATGAAGTTTCTATTGATGATGAAATGAATTGTTAATATGAAAGATGAAGTGGACAATGGTGAGTATGATGCAGATGGGAACTAGAAGTTGCTTAAGATTTATACTTGTCTATTAATTACTTTTTAGGTTGTGTGTTGAAGCCAATTATGCCAGTTAAAGATATTTAACTCAAACCTCTTTAAGTTACTCTTTCGGTTATGTGGTGAAGCCAATTGTGCATATGTAAGAAAATTAACACAAACCCCTCTTAAGGGCATATGTTTGATGCATTGTGATAGACATTGTAATGGAATAGTTCTTCCTAAAGAATACTTATTCCGTTGTTTGGTTGTTATTATTATATGGAACAACTATTTCTTATGAATAGTTATTCTTAAAAACGACTATCTTAATGTCTATTCTTTAGCCTAGTAACAACTTTTTTGGAAAAAAAAATTCCAACACCCGTCCCTCCCCACTTAACTAATTGCCACTCCCCCTCCCCCCCCCCCCCCCTCCCAAGGACTTTTTTTTAGGGGCTTCTCTCTCTCTCTCTCTCTCTCACTCTCTCACTCTCTCTCTCTCTCTTTCTCTCCTGTTTTTGCTGCTGCTTAGACCCACAAATAACGGATTGTGAAAGCAAGTATTATGATTAGATCAGTGCACAAAGACAAGAGTAATAGCAAAAAAAGCAAGATATTGCTAGCATTTGATAGGCTTCTTTATCTTTATAATATTTTGATTTATTGCTAATTTTGAACAAAGAATAGTAATCAATTATATATTATTCATTTTATTTATAATAAAAAGTTAATTTAGACCCTTAAAATGTGTAAAAATAATTTTATAAATAAGGGTAGGTTTTGAAAATTTGATCTAAATATCATTTCATTGCACCTTCTTGCACCAAATTGTGGTATCATGTTTCTAGTCTAATGTTATCTCTAAATAAATGGAAAGTAATAATTACTCGACTCCCTCTTGTATTCTTTGTAATAATGATTCTTATTCCCATGTATTCACTCTTACAATGTACCAAAAGTGTTTTAAGTATTATATGATGATGTAATTTATGGTAATGTATGAAATTCATAAAGCCTAATGTATTATGTTTAAAATTCCTACTTAATACGTACATATATTTTAATAAAATGGATTGCTTGGATAAAAAATCTCAAGAACTGAGAGCCACCTAATCCCTATACAACTTGAGGGAGTTTGCTTATGGAAATAGTATAGGTTGGTCAAACAAAAACAACATATTATAGGCTCTCTGCTTCTAGTCATTGAGGGTCTGTTTGGTTGGAGGGATAGAAAAGTTAGAGAATAGAAAATAGGGAGAGGGTGAAAAATAGGGAGGATAAAAGATATTTTAAATTCTCTCGTTTGGGTTTGGTTGGGAGATGGAAAAGTGACAGGATGGAAAATGTAGTTTCCATAAATTTACTCTCATGCTTCTATTAGGGAAAAAAAATTATAATTTTATCAAAAAATTGTGTATGAATGGATACTTCATTATTAAAAAAAAAAAGGTATAAGATTCCAAAACAGATGAATGAAAAAAAAGTAAAAAACCCACTAAAAATTGAGGGAAGCAAGAAACAAATCAAATAAAATGGATGGAAAAAAAAAAAACAAATGAGAAATCAAAGGTGAATGCTGGTTGGGGAATTATAAGAAAATCAAAGAAGAAAAGGGCAAAAACTCGTATGAAAAAAATGTATAAATATGAGAATGATACAACTGTTCAAGTGAAGTTAGTGAACTTTGCATAGAAAAGAAAACAAAGAAGAAAAAGTGAAAAAAAGAAAAAGAAAAGAAAAGAAGAACGTTACAGTACGAGACATTTTTGTCCAAATCATCGGCCCAGTTTTTTGTCTAGTTTTCTCCCCATTTTTGGGAAATTACATTTGGTTGGGCCCAGGGAGAAAAAGCTTGGGCCCACCAAATTTTTTTAACCTTTATCTCCTTACCAAACAACACAAAATCCTATTTTCTCTCATTTCTTTTTTATTCTCCTTGTTCCACCTCCAACCAAATGCAGCCTAAAGTAGTGTCAGGATATAAGGGGAGGCGCATAAAAAGAGACCTTGAGCAAATGGTATTATAGCCACAGTCTTACTTGTTGCAAGAAAAGGTTGTTGAGTGTGTTGTGTTAGGTGAAGAGAATATAGCATGTAGAAGTTTAAGAGCACTAGCATTAGTCGTGCTAAATGCAAAAATTTTAGCGTTTAGCATACCAAACATCAAAAATACCCCTACAACTGTTTTCTTTTTCATGTTAAGAGAACCATGGTATAGTGTCATCATGAGTTTTTTGGCTAAATATTGGTAAAAATAGAGTTTAGAGCATTTATAGTAAATGTGTTAAAATAGCTAAAAAACTATTTTAACCCCTCAAACACCAAAAAACACCCTTTAATCAATGGTGTTAAAGCTAAAAAATTTTTAGCAACTTACTACAATGAGTAGTAGCAGGTTCTTGTAGCAAGTTGCGAACTACCAAGGCCATCATGGCCGTCATGGCACCAAGTCCATCTCTCCTCTCTTTGCTATGACGATTAGGATTAAGATCGAAATTTGGGTATATGTTGGTTGTGATTGGGTTTTTGTTTTTATGTGTATTCATATGGGTTTTGTGGTAGTGGTGGTTAATTTTGGCAGTGGGTTTCGTGGGTTTGGCTATGATGGTGGGTTGTTGTGGCTAGTGGTAGCAGTGGCTAGTGATGGTGGTGGCTATAGCTTGTTGCCAAAGGTGTTTGTGGTGTGGTTGTTTTTTATTATTTAATGAGTTGTTTATATTATTTTAAATGAAGTGGTAAAAAAATTGAGTATTTGATGTTGGGTGTATTGCCTAAGTGAGATGTTAAAATAGATAAAGTACTTTTTTGAGTTGTTAAAAACTAAAATTTTTAGAAGCATTGATGTGAATGCTCTTGCAGTTGATATGTGAACTATGGAAAGTTATTTTGGAAATTGAGGAGACAGAAAATTTCTGCAATGTTAGTATCGAATTTACATAGCAATTTGGGGGAAAATGAGGAGAGAGAAATACAGAATTACAAGAAAGAAGAGAGATAAATTTACATCAATTTTGGTGTTAGAGTTGCCGAATTTCAACTCCCAAAGTTCCACATAAGATGCCCAAACCTCTACTGACACTGATATGGGCATTAGTTTTTTTTATTAGGGTCCATTTGGTTGAAGGGGTACAAAATTGGGAGGATAAAAAATGGAAAAGAGATAGAAAAGTAGGAGGATAGAAAATATTTAGTTTTCTCTCATATGTGTTTGGTTGGAAGGATAGAAAAGTAGAAAGATAAAAAACTCACTTGTTTGGTTGAAAAGAAAAATAAGAAGATGGAAAATAAAATATGTATAAATTTACAATTATGACCATATAAAATAAAACAAAATGTAACACTTTTTTTATTAAAAAAATTATGTATGGACACTTCAATTTATTTATTTTTTAAAATTTTAAAATAGCACAAGCCAAAGGATCCAAAACAAATGAGCAAAAAAAAAAAAAACCTTACCGAAAAGCACAGAAAAAGACAAAAACCAAAGAATAAAACATAAAAAAGAAAAAAAGAAAATGAGAAACCATGTGCTTTGCACATGGGTTTTTTTTTTTTTGGTCTGGTTTTTTGGTCCACCTTTTACTCTCCTGATTTGGGAAGAAAATATTTGGTGGGTTAGGGGAGAAAACACCTGTGTCTCACCAATTTTCTTTTCAATCAAACACCCACAAAACCCATTTTCTCTCCACTTTTCTCTCACATATTTTCCATCCTAAAATCTCCCCAACCAAACAGACACTTAACAACCAACCACCAAACTGCTCCATTGATTGTTGTTAATTTTGGAAACTAAAATTATTTATTCCTAAAATGATTAGATATTTCAAAACAAAAATGATATGTTTTATTTTATTTTATAAATAGATAGATTCAAGGTTTTGAGTCAAATTAAACCTCAACCAAGATGATATCATAATTAATTTAATATTAACTAAATGGAATAAATTTTTTAAAAGTTAATAACCTTGATTAATATATAGTTGAAGCTAAAATTATTTATCCCTAAAACGATTAGATATTTCAAAACAAAAAGTATTAGTTTTTTTGTTTATTTTAGCATAAGAACTTAATTTTTCTACTTTACATACTAATTTTTTTTTAAACCACTCACATCAGATTATCTATTTTATACTACATTTCATTAAAATATCAAATTTTCTTGATTTTTTAATTGTTTCTCTTTCTTCACACACAAAAATTACCATCCATTCTCTTTTTTCATTCTCGGGGTATGTTGAGAAAAAATAAATAGTTAAATGCAAAATGAATAGTGCTAATGTAAATTTACACAGTTATTGTAACAACTATATATTTGTATACGACTTTATATGACTTGATAGGAGAATTTTAAGCTTGGTTGACTAAAATGCTGTACTTTACACCTCTGGACTTTTATTTTAGCCAATTTACTTGATAAATTTCACATATTTGCCAAATTGATACTTATGTTAGACTATTGTTAATAGTTCTCACATGACACGCACTCTCAGTTTTTTTTAGAGAAATATCAAGATTCCTTTTTTCTTTTTTGCCAAGGCCATGTGGCTGTAGTTTACAATTTTTTGAAAGTACGCAGTCATGATGTCATTTATTTATCTATTTTGCCTTTTAAAATTAGATATATAATAACACTACAAGACTTGTGTGACCATTGTGTATCTCGATTGGATAACTTTTAAACTGAAAAGCTTTAGTTTTTGTTATCTCCATTATAGATGCTAGTATATAACTCGAGTATATGCATTATACAACTAAAAAAATTACAATTACATATATATATATATATTTATATATATATGGATTCAAATTATACTCTCTATTTTTTTCTCTTATTTTTTTTTAAATTTCTTTTGGATATACACATGAATTTACTCTTTTTTTTTTTATTGAGTTCTTGATGATTAATTTATATTAGACTATTCATCTTTTGCATCTCATTAACTCACCTACAACAAAAATTTAAAAAAAAAAAAAAAAACTTAAATAGGACACGTGGCATAAAATTAGATAACAATTGGAATCCAATTTAGAACCTAATTGGATTTTCTCACAGCATGGTCAATACCATGGGCAGTGAGATCCACAGTTAGGGACGGACCCAAGTGGGGGCCCGGGCCCATTTTTTTTTAATATTTAAAAAAAAAATTATGCTTATGATATTTTTTTATTATTGTATGTAGTTGACCCTCTCCTCCCTAATCAGTCTAGCCAGAGTAGCACAACTAGCAACTATCCAACCCAAAAACTTAATCAAAAAAAAAAAAAAAAAAAAAGTATTCACAATGGTAATTGTATTTTAGCAACCAAAAAAAAAAAAAAACTATTTTACCACCAAAGAACCAAAAAAACCATGTGTTATTGGAGAAGTTAAAGCTAAATTTTTAGCAACTACAGTAAACTGGTATAAGTATTAGTTGACTGTAGCAAGTTGTTAAAAAAAAAATTTATTAAGATTATCTCTCTTCCTTCAATTAAAAAACTCAAATTATCTCTCTTCCTTATTATTTTAATGAGTTGTTTATATTATTTTAAATGAAGTGGTAAAAAAAATAGAACATTTGATGTTGGGTGTATTGTAAAGTGAGGAAGTAAAAAATAGATAAAGCATCTTTTTGAAGTGCTAAAAGCAATTTTTTAGCACCACTATTGTTTTTAGCACCACTTTTGTGAATGCTCAAACTTCAAAAAAAAAATTATGAATGCTTATTTGGAGTTTTTTTTATTACTTATACTCCGGCCCCCTCTAACTTAAAATTCTAAGTCCGTCCCTGTCCATAGTGGTTCCATTGAGTGAGATGCTCTCTCTCTCTCTCTCTCTCTCTCTCTCTCTCTCTCCCTCCGTGGTATCTCTCCTCAAAAAAATTAAGACCCAGTATTTTTTTTTTTTCTAATTTTTTGTTTTTGTTTTAAAATATGAACGTGAATGGGAGTAAATTTTAACAGTAGACTAACAAAAGTAACAATTTGGCAAACATGTGAAGTTTATAGAATAAATTGACTAAACTAAAATAAAAGTTTAAGAGGTGTAATGGCCACTACCCTAAAGTTCAGGAAATGTCATGGCATTTTTTTCCCAAATACTTAGAGGTAAGACTTTTATTTAAGAACAAACCACTTGACTACCCCACATTCTGTTGTCCAATGTTGAAAACTTAAATATTTATTAGTATAGATATTGCAACAAATAAAGTATGATTCATTTAAAAAAAAAATCAATAGATATAACAATTGGGATGGTAGATTTGAATCTTGACCATCTATGCTTGAAACATCAACAAAGAATCAATTAGCATACAACAATAAAATATATAAAGTTTCATTTTAATTTTTATCATAATTTTATATATATATATAATTTTTCATTGTATGATTTTACTGTAATTATTTTTCACTCAAAATAAATATATATTTTGTTTGAAAAATTTGAAATTATTTTTTTATTCATGCAATCATACCATTTACTTGAAGGATTAACTATAACTTTTACCTCATATTTTGCTCGGAAATTCATAGGTGATCAGAACATTTTTCAATGGCTTAAAAGTTCGAGAACAAGATAACTTTTGCCTCATATTTGACACAATTTTAATCATTTGCCAAACATGGCCCAAGTGTTTTGGTGCTAAATCTTTTTGCTCGAAATATTAATGTTTCATTGATGAAAGTAGTACCTTATAGCTTGTTTGGATGGATGGGGAGTCGAGGAGAGTAGAGTAGAGGGAATGAGAGTAAGTTAAATTAACCTTTTTGAATGTTTTTTAAGAGAGGAGGTGAAGGGATTTGGAGGGGTTCTAACTACTTCTAATCCTTCATTTTTAATTCCTCCAAATTGGAGAGATTTGGAGGGAAAGTAGTGCATAGAAATGCTTGACCAAATGAATTACCAAATTACAAACTATGAAAAGGCTAATTATTTCCCTCCCCTTTAATTTTAAAAACATCCAAATAAGGTGAAGGATAACCATTCCCCTCTACTCTCCTTCCCACTACTCTCCTCCCCTCTACTCCCCTCTACTCTCCAATCCCTCCAAACTTCCAAACATAGCATTAGAGTCTTTTAAATCTAAACATTCATCTGTAGTTGCCAATGAGCTCTCAAATGACATCTCCTTCCATTGCAAGAGCAAGATGGAAGGTGAGGTTGTGAATTCAAGAACTAGTGGGTGCATGTGTAACATACCATTAGAAAAGAATCCCATTTGTTGCTCATATATTATTTAATTAAATTTGGCTATTATATAATAGTCTATTGTAGCTGTAGAGTGTTGAAGACGATGAAGATGTTGGTGATGATGAAATGGACAATGAAGATGAAGATTACAATGGTATAGCATTTTAGGTGGTCTTGAAGGCAAGTATGGTCGATTTTAGCAATAGTTAAAGAAGGTTGAAGATATTACTGATGAAATGAACTTTTTTTTTTTCCTGATACCAAATAAGGATTTTTTTTTTTTTTTTTTTTTTTTTTGATGAAAAGACAGCAACTTCATTAAGAAAAAGATAAAAGCAGTATATCTTGAGCCAAAGCGGACTCAATAAATGCTAGATTTTCCTCTATCCAAGTTATATAGTTCTCAATATTCTTGGCATGCTGAGCCAAGATGTGAGCTGGCCGGTTCCCTATTCACTTAATATGTGACAGCTATGAAGACCTAAATGCCTGTAGCTTCTGACAAATGCCAACAATGATGTTATAAATGGACACTTGAGGACAGCTAACACCGAGCACAGCGTCTACAATCATTTTTGAATCACATTCAAAATAAGCATCCCTTATACCAACGTCCCAAGCGAAGTCCACAGCCTCCTCCAAAGCTTTGGCTTCAGCCTCTAATGGACCCAAAGGGCAGAACACCTTCTTGCTCAAGGCCGCTGCTACGAGGCCACCATGATCCCTGATGATGACCCTCACACCCGAGGCCAGTTGGGACTCAAATATTGCGCCATTAACGTTGATCTTGTACCATGGCGGCCGGAGAAGGATTGGTCCACTGTCCCCTATCATGCATCACCGGCTTTGAAGGTTGGAAGTTGGCTATCTGAAACTCATTAAGCAATAGTCGTGCCTTCTGCAGAATTGTTGCTACCTGTTGTCTCGCTTTTCCTTGCCTTATTGCATTCCTGTTAAACCACATACTCCAAGCAACTGTGATTACAAGTTCCAACAAATCATTACCCACCCGCTGAATGAATTGTAGGTGCCACAAGAGATCAATGAAGTCTCGAAAGTGTATCCCACGATTATCAAACGAAATTCCTGACAGCTTCCATAATTCTTGGGCTCGGTCACAACTCCAGAATAGGTGACCACTGGATTCAACGCCTAACCCACAAACTTCGCAGACTGGATCATTAAGAACTTTGAGATGACACAAATTTTCTTTTGTAGGTAAAATATTACAACTCGCTCGCCAAGCAAATGACTTGATTTTATTCAGGACATTTAACCTCCAGAGATTTTTCCAAAATTGACTACGATTTTCACTGTTGGAATTTTCAGGCCTCAGATCCGAAGAAGACGACAAGGCAATCTTGTAAGCACTTCGAACCGTAAAATTACCTTTGGAAGTGTATGCCCATATTAGCCAATCTGGGGGTAGCCTAGAGCTCAAGGGAATGCTCATGATTGACCGTGCATCATCTGGAGAGAAGGTGTGCCTGATCATATCTCCCTGCCAAGTGCCATGGTGTGGGTCAATTAAATTGTTAACTATCATTCCAATTGGTAAGGCCACTGGAGGACTGATGAGTTTGAAAGTGTTTGGGCTAGGCAACCATTTATCCCTTCTGATGTCAATTGAAGCTCCATTCCCAACCTGCCATCGATATCCTTTACGTATGATACTCTGAGTTGAAAAGATACTTCGCCATGCAAAGGATGGATTATTCCCAAGTTCAGCTGTAAGGAAGTCGCCATGGGGGAAATAGCGAGCTTTATAAACCTTATAAAGAAGGGTATTGTTACATGTTTGCAGTCGCCAACCTTGTTTTGCCAACAAAGCCAAATTAAAGGCCTTTAAATCCTAAAACCAAGACCCCCCTCCTCTTTTGGAAGGCACATCTTATCCCAACTTAACCAAGCCATCTTGTTCCTTTCATTTGATTGACCCCACCAAAACTTCCGAACCATGGCTGTCATCTCATCACATAGTGAGTTTGGTAACTTGAAAACACTCATTGTATATGTAGGAACTGCTTAAGCCACAGTCTTGATGAGTATCTCCTTTCCAGCATGTGAGAGGAGTTTTTCTTTCCAACCGGAGAGCTTAGTATTTAGTCTTTTAGTGAGCTGTCGGAATGTGTTGCATTTATTCTTTCCCACCAATGATGGAAGGCCTAAGTATTTCTCATGCTGTTGAATGACTTCTGCACCAAACTTGTTTTTGATCTCATCCTAGATGTCTTGGGGAGTGTTGCAACTAAAGAAAAGGGAGGTTTTATCTCTATTCAATTGTTGACCAAATGCATGCTCATACGTCTCCAAAACCTATTCTAAAGCCACACAATCCTCCCTAGTGGCTCTGTAAAAGATGAGGCTGTCATTTGCAAAGAAAATGTGTGATATCTTCAGGGCATTTTGACAAGCTGCAATTCCCTTTAAAGATCCTTGGTCCACAGATTGCCTAAGCAAAACAGATAGTCCCTCTACACAAATCAAAAAGAGATAAGAAGACAAAGGGTCCCCTTGGTGTAAACCCCTAGAAGGAGTGATACAATCTCAGGGTCTCCCATTAATTTTTATGGAGTATGTTATAGTACTAACACACCTCATCATAATAGTCACCCATTTTTCAGCAAACCCCATCTTCCTCATAATACCTTCCAAACAACCCCATTTCACCCTATCATAAGCCTTACTCATGTCAAGTTTTAAGGCCATCTCCCTTACCTTACCACTTCTCTTCTGGCTTATGTGATGCATTGTCTCAAAAGCAACCAACACATTATCTGTAATAAGACGGTTAGACATAAAAGCACTATGATTTTCACTAATAATTTGTGGAAACAACCGCTTTAGCCTATTAGCCAAGACCTTAGAAGCAAGTCTAGAAGCAACATTACTAAGACTAATGGGGCGATACTGAGTGATCTTGGTTGGATTCTTCACTTTTGGGATAAGCACAATATGAGTTTCATTAAAATTAGGAGGAAGTGAACCATGATTAAGGAAATCAATGATAGTTTTAATGACACAGTTGCTCACTAAGGGCCAATAATGTTGGTAAAAGAAAGGAAGCATACCATCAGGACCTAGTGCTTTCTTTGGGTGCATTTGCTTTAGAGCCTTTGACACTTCCTCGGCCATGAACGCAAGCAATAAAGATTCATTCATAGCCGTGGATATCTGTGGTTGGATTGCATCTACTACCTTGCTGTGGTCAGTAGGTCCATTAGATCGAAAAATCATCGAAAAATAATTGAGTGTAGTCTATTCTATACTTCGGTCACCCTCCTTCCAAGTACCCGCTTCATCACATAGCCCATGGATGGTGTTCCTTTGAAATCGGTTGGATGCTTTAGCATGGAAAAAACTGGTATTTCGATCTCCACTAGTCAACCATAAATTTCTGGACCGTTGTTGTCACATTGTACTCTCGGCATCAAGCCATATATTTAAAGCTTTTCGAACCTCCATGATCTCATCATCAATCTCCTTCGACCCATTCAGTAGCTCTAGCCTTTGTAATTACTTCTCTAAACCGGCAATCTTCCTACCAACATGGCCAAACTCCATTTTGTTCCACACATGTAGCCTTGTCCTACAATTATTAATACAGTTTGTAAAAGGAGATCCACCCGGTTTACATAATCCTTCATACCAAGCTTCCTGTACTACCTCGTCACACTATGGATCACGCAATCACATAGCCTCAAATCTGAACAACTTCTGCCCTTTACGAGTTCTGACCTCCTCTTCTTTAGGTAACCGAAGTGCCAACAATGAATGATCCGAAGTAGACATATTAACATGGTGAACCTCAGCACCAACGAACTTTGACTTCCATGCATGGTTCGCTAGAGCTCTATCCAAACAAATCCGCAAGCGCCCCTAGCTAGGTTGGTTCTTAAACCAAGTGTACGGTACTCCATGAAATCCAAGGTCATGAAAACCACAGTAGTGAATTACATTGCGAAACCGTGTCATTTGCCTTGCCGGTCTGATATTGCCTCCTGCTTTTTCAGCAGCACTGGATGTTTCATTGAAATCACCAATGCAAAGCCATGGAAGCGCACTAAAATGACTGAGTGACTCCAATAGTTGCCATGTCTCTTCTCGCTTACTAGTTTCAAGGTGACCGTAAAAACCCATCAACCTCCAGATATCCCCATTGCTGTCACTGTTTACTACAGCATTAATATACCATTGTGAGACTCCCTTAATCTCCACTGTTGATTCTAGTTTCCATAGTAAAGCTAGCCCGCCACTAGAGCCAACACTAGATATTGCAACCCCTTGACTATACCCCAATTCAGTCTTTAAAAGATTCATACTATCACTAGAAAGTTTAGTCTCTATGAGAGAGACAAACTTGGGAGCTTCCACACGTAATGCTCTTTTTAAAGCTAGGATTGTCGGCCGATTCCCAAACTCCCGACAGTTTCAACTTAGGGTACTCATTGGACTTAGCGGTGCTGCATAACAGCCATCGCCGATCCAAAATTGTGTGCCATTAACTTACCCAGAGCTCAAGTCTCTTTATCCATCTTCATCCTTTTCTCATATTCCGTCCCATCTTCTTGCTGTAACTGATCACTTTTTCGCTTTGGCCCTGAATTCTCACTAGTTGAATCCCTAGTGTCCATTGGCCTAATCTTGTTAATTACCATTTTCCACGTACCAGGGGTATGCACTTGTCCTTGAACTCCGGAAGCATCCCATTTTGATACAGCACTATCTGTCACACTACGGGTTTGGACTCTCCCATCAGTCTTAGTCGTAGTATTTTCTTCCACCTGTGAGCCATTAGTATCAGTGTGAGGGACGTCATTCCCATGCATAGTAGTCCCTATTGAAGCCACCCCGTTACATTTGGCACGGTTCCTAAGTCACGATCAATCTCCTCAAGATGCGTTTGGAATTTCCGTATTTGAAGGACCTGACTATATCACCTCCTCCACACTTATCGAGTTTTCCTTGCATGGTTCATTCGACTTCCCCGATGCTGTCGCAGCCGTATATGCCCCACTGTCAACCACTTCTGTAATCTGAAGCGATTGTGTAGTCCTCTGTGGTGGAGTATCAGTTGTAGCATTCTGAGCTCCCCCATGGAATGTCACGGGTTGAGACTTGTAAAACCTTTCCATTGTTGCATGCATCCATACCTCATACTGTTGTTCCTCCCTACGAAGCCCACCTTTACTATTGAGCCAAAGCTTACAGTCCTTTTCATCAGGGTTCAACACACTGCACCAATAGCAAAAAATTGGCATACGCTCGTACTGAAAGGAAACCCATTGTGGTTGAGGCCCTCCAATGTTCACCATCCTACCCCTGCACAGTGGTTGAGTAATATCAATATTAATACGTACTCGGATACATTTACCCCTACAATCCCCTGTAGCAGAGACATCAACGTCTTCAACTGTCCCTAGCGTCTTTCCGATAGCCTCAGCGTTCTCCTTTCGCATACACCTCAGTTGTAATCCATGGATTTGGACCCAGAAAGAGGCTCTATCAAAACTAGCATCTTTAACGCTAGCCTCCTCCCCAGGTTTGAACAACCCTATTAAATACTTATCAAAAGTCCAAGGGCCTTGCAAGAGAATATGATTAACATCCATCTCATCATCAAATAGCAGTAGGACTGTGTTTGGCCCAAGTTCCCTAATCTCAAAGTTGCCTCCCGATCTCCTCATGCTCTTCAGTGTTCGAGTGATGGCGTCCATATTTGGTCATCTCTTGGTAAAAAACTTCGCCACCAATACCCTGTTATTGGTGTTATCATTGTCTAGTGTTACCAAGTCCACGGTATGACTCTCTTTGCTATTTAGAGACAAGTTGGCCCATCTACCAGTGATATCATCCATAGTTGTTTAGAGAAAATTGTATGAAGATTCTACCCGTAGGAGAAAAGTGGCCTATCCGAAGGTAGGCAAAAGGTTTCACGGCACTAGGGTTTCTCGAGAGAAAACCTAGGTCAGGAAAAAGTGTCTTTTCCAAATAAGGATAGTTGATTACATAGATAGTGGTTTATATATTTTATTGTGTAGATATATTATTTTAATGTATTGTATAGGAATATAAAAGTTAGGATGTTGGATGTGTTGTAAAATGGTATGGTATAATAGATAAAATAGCCTTTGAAATAGTAAAATAGAATAGTTTAAAAATAACGGATGCTAATGCTCTAACAGGTGCCTTTAGGGCAATTATTAATAAACTATAATAAAAAAAATTTAACATCACTTTTATGGAAAATATAAAAAGCTCTTATATTATTTAATTGAGTAGTTTATCTCCATCTCTTATTTCTATATATTAAAAAGATTCAGAAAGTTAATCATGACTTCAAAAAATGTCAAAAATATACCCTTAATCTAATTAGATAATTATTATTCTTAAAAAATAAAAAATGGGGTTAAAATTGTAATTCAACAAAATTCAAAAAAAAAAAAAAACTACTACGAGAAACTTTTTCCTAAAAATTAGTACACTCTCTTAAATATAGAGAAGTGCTACGTTCACAATATTTTCATAACAAATCATAGGTGGTAAGTTTTTATTGGTTCTAATTTGAATCTACAACTTAAATTACTTTTTTGTCCACCCATAACAACCAATAACTACCCATTACTTAGAATTTGCTGTGAAAATGTTATGGACATAACATTTCTCTTAAATATATCTCTTGCACCTTTGATATATAGCACATTCTAAACCCTAATAATAAATAAATTTAAATTGAAAAATTACATTAAACTCAATTTAAAAAAAAAAAAAGCCTCGTCACACGTGCATAGGTGTATGATGAGACTAGTATTATTTTAATGAGTCATATGTTATAATAAAAACTAATTGAATCATGTGTATGCATTGAGGAGGCCACTATTATATTGATATCGTATGGCCTCTTTTTTTCCTTTTTTTTCTTTTTTAATTTTAATGGACACTTTACTGTATACATCCTAGCCGTCTACTCCAGTCGAGAAAACACAACTTATGGCCCTATTTACCATTAGATTTCGATGATTGAAATAAATTTTATCCGTCTGATCCTCAAGACGCGCACACAAAATCTATATGATTTTAACAACACTTTTCCACAACGCTTAAACAGAACAACATTACTAAGGTTACTAGGTGTCAATGGGTCCTCCTAACACTAGGGGCTGTTTGTTACCGTTGTTTAAATAACAGTTTTCAGTGTTTAAACAACATTACACGTATTTTCACACACTTTTTCAACTCACATATTTCCAAAAAGAGAAGTGATACGTCCACAACATTTTTACAACATTTTCATAACAAATCACAGATGATTAGTTGTTATTGATTCAAATTTAAATTTAGCACTGAGATTATTTTTTTAACCCAACAATAACAACCAGTAACAACCTACCACTTAAAATTTATTGTAAAAATATTGTGGATATATCATTTCTCTTCCAAAAAATACAAACCTCAACTTTGTTTTGCTGAAACAGAGAGAGACACAGAGGCGGTGAAAGAGAGAGAGAAAGTGGCAAATGGAGGTAATGCTTTTAGGGCAAAGTACGCTGGTTTGCTGTAATAATTTTCGTATTTTGTTTATATATATATGTATAAAAAATTGTAGTTTGTGGTGTTAGGGTTTTGAAATTTGATGGCTTTAATTGATCTGTTAGGGTTGATGTGATTGTTTTGTTCTAGGCTTTTAAAACCACGATAATTTGTTTATTATCCTCTGCAACAACAAATTATTCGATTAATTTTTGAAGTTGGCGTTAGTAATAGCCACTTGCTTTAGTTTAATCCGATATTGGATCGGATTTGTGCAAATCCATGTCATATTAGGGTTTGTTGATGGTTTCGTAATTAGATATGATCAAGTCCTTACTTTCTTGTAATTAGTGACATAATAATACCTTTTTTTGTTTTGTTTTGTTTTGCATGCCTGATAATTATTGATTTTTCTGACTTTGTGGTACATTAAATGAAGAAGGCGGGGATGAAGGTAGAGATTGAAGAAACCACGGAGTTGGAGGTCCAACTTCACAAGCGATTCAAGCACGACCCATTTCTACTGGCAGCAACGGAGTCCAGCACAGAGCCCGTCACAGAGCCTGCAATGGAGCCCGTCACAGAGCCTGTCACAGAATCTGCAATGGAGCCTGTCACAGTGTCTGCAATGGAGTCCAGCACAGAGCCTGTCACAGAGTCTGCAATGGAGGCCGTCACAAAACCACCAATGACCATTTGGAAGTCAATGTAAAAATTGCTAATCCTTAAACTACTTTCACTTGCTTTTTAATTTTTAATTTTTGGTCTCATCTCACTGTAACGTTAAATCACCACTTATTTTGGGTTTGTTTGTTTTTTTTTTTTTTTTTTGCAAGACGTGACCGGGTATTGCGAAAATCAGATTTACCACTTGCTTCAGAGGAAGGTGTGAAGCCAAGTTAGCCAACTGAAATTGGATCATATTTGTCTATCTCTATCTCATCCTCCTTTATTTAATCTTTTCAGGGTATGACAATGTACATATCTTTTATCCTGCCTGGACCAACAGTGACCGTCTTCTAATAAAAATTGGTCAGTCTGGACTTGATCTAAATGAGGTTGATAGGGAGTTTGCTAAACTGGTGCCACCACCACCAGAGGAGAAAACCAACCTTGTTCTTAGGATTTGCTTTTTTGACAAACGCCCGGTACGTACTATTTTCCACTTTGTCACATCGCCACTTTCCTTTTTATGAATACATTCAGGAAAGTTAATTTGATTATTCCTGCATTTTGGACATTAATTCTTGTGTATTGACATAGAGGCATTCATTTACATTATTGCTTTGCACAATTCTTTTAAAGATTTTAATGCCATAACATGATGAAATCTAACTTTTTTTCTTTTTTCCCTAGGAAAAAGGCTATACCTTTGCTTGGGTTAGAGATTTCTCAAGTATGAGTTAAATAAGATTTGATGGTTTTCCTCACTTTTTAATTTTTGTTATCGTAATTTCTAACTTAGCTCATATATTCTTGTTTCTTTGGTTGCCCCTCATTGAATATTTGTACCCTTTAGATTTTGATCTCTTGCATGATGATTATACTCTTCTTGACTTTGACGTGTGTCGGGTTTATTGTAGGTCGTTGGAATGCTGGAGAAGAAAGTTATGATTCTGGTGACGATGATTTGATTGATGATGAGGTTGAGGTTGATAAGGGTGAGGTTGATGAGGTTGATAAGGTTGAGGTTTATGAGGTTGAGGTTGATGAGTTTGATGAGATTGAGGTTGATGAGGATGAGGATGATGATTTTCTATATGCACTTAAATCTGATAGGGATGTTTTTGAGAGGGAAGATTATACTGTTGACAGATATTGCAACTTTCTCCGCACTTATGAGGGACGTTTAGCATTTCGCATCAGAAAAGAGATGTCGATGCGAACAGAGTGTAGGTACGTTTAGCAGAGCAAGTCCAGGAAGCATTAGTGGAGGGCTCTTTTGAAGGCTAAATTGCTAGGTTTACGACGGACAGATCATTGTCTTAGCTAACAGGAGGAGTATGGAGATTTAATGTATTAAATGGTAGCAGTGCGGATGTTTAATATCTGAACTTAAAACATAATCTATGCCTCCCTAAATTTGTTTTCTTTTGTGTTTTGGACTCGTTATCTTTAGCCTCAAAATTTCTGGGTATATACCTTCTCCTGCTTGAACGGTGGCTCTTTCTAGTTTGGTACGTGATAAATTATGAATAGTTTTCAAAATTTAACTTTCTAGTTTAATTAAGTTGATTTGCTATTCACACTTTCTAGTTTTATTGGCTCACTTACCAAACTATTGACACTTAAAGTTGATTTGCTATTCACTTAATTTAACTTTCTAGTTTGGCTCACTTAATCCGCATCTCTGCCACGGAAGGTTCAATTAAGTGTGCGTTTGGGTACTGCTTATTTTGCTAAAAATAGAAAATTTATTGCTAAAAACACTGTAACAAAATATTTTTTATTACTCAAATTTACTGTTCACCCGCAATTTGCACTTGGCTGGTCCATGAACAGTGCCATGAACCAGCCAAAAAACGCAACTTAGAAAAACGCAAACGCAATATGCCTTACACAAACACCTTAAGTTTCTTTTTGAATTTTCATTTGTGGTAATTGGCATCATCACTATAGTTTGAGTAAACTCAATAATCACGATATTGCTTATTGCAGACAAACGTATACACAAACTTTGTGTGCAATAAGCAGCGTATTTACCCCTCTTTTAAAGTTTCATAATGACATGTTACAGATGCCGCAAGAACTTTGTAAAAAAGTTCAAAGCAAGTCCTCTGGGACTGTTTCTTTCTCCCTCAATTATTGCTTTAGTACCCCACAATAGTAGAATAAACCAATTTGCTATAATCTATGTGTGTGTTTGTTATGTCTGTGTCTGCGTGGGGTTACAAAGGTTGCAATCCTTATAATGATTCTCAATCAGAATGCATTTGGCAGTAATGGCCTCTTAATAAAAGAACTCAATTCATCGTTCACAACAGATAAGAAAACTATTCATAATTTATCACGTACCAAACTAGAAAGAGCCACCGTTCAAGCAGGAGAAGGTATATCCTGCAGTTTATCCTGCAGTTTTTAAGTTGATTTGCTATTCACACTTTTTGTTGATTTGCTAAAAGTTGAAAAAAGTACAGTCATACCTAGAACCAGTAAAACTATAAATAAATAAACTTTACAAAAATAAATTAAAAAACTAAAAATCTGAAATAAAAAAGTTAATCCAAACACATCGTATAATATGAATTTAAAATGTACGTACCCATCTCCATATGCATGGAGTCTAGTGTGTTTTTGGCCAAAGGGGAATTTAGTTAATTAATGTACCAAAATCTTACACCTCTTGGGATTTATTTACTAAACAATGCAGTACACATATAATGTCAAACATAAACTTTTTACCTTTTAAACCAGTCTAATTGATAAATGGAAGTTGGCAAAGATCAGAGGACCCTCTTAAAAGAACCATAGATGGTACATCAGCTCCCACTGTTTAGGAGATTTGTAACAAGATCAGGACCTTAGAAATTCTAAACCAAATATATGACACTGAAGGTTAAAATGACCTCATACTATGGTCAATACTACAAAGGGTACGTATGAACTACATGAATTCTTTGATGTCATTGCAAACAATATAACAATTATGAACAGTGTGCCAACAAATGCCTCCATTGCAATTATGTTTTCCATTGCTGATCTTGAAGCCAGCACGACTGGCAATAGAATGAACAGGGGCGGCTTGATGTATTTGGGGGCCTAAGGCAAAAATTGATCATCTTGTTTTAGATGCAAAATTACTACTAATTAACATGAACTGCGTAGAATTTTTTTTTTTTTTAGAAATTTTATAGACAGAAAAAATTTGACAAAATTTTTCATACTTGTTGATGTGATAGATTGATAGTGGTAAGTAAAACAGTGGTGTTAGTGGTAGACTTAGATGAAAACTAGTAAAAGTTTGCTAACTAAACTCTTATTATTATTCTTATTTTTTTTTAGAAGTGCAATATTCACAATATTTTTTACAACAAATCCTAGATTTTAAGCTGCTTTTTGTTTTCTATTTGAAAATATCACTATAATTATTTTTTTGCCATCAACAATAGGCTATAACAACCTGCTACTTAGCAATAGTTGTAAAAGTGTTGTGAAAAATATTGTAAACGTTGCATTTTTCTCTATTTTTTATTTGTTTTTCATTTGGTAAAAAAAAATTATTTTATTTATTGATTATAAATAACCCTATTGGTTAAAATTTGGGGGCCTTTTTTTTACTTGGAGCCTTAGGCGACCGCATTTTTTGCTCCACCATTCAGCCGGCCCTGAGAATGAAGTATGACTAGCAGGTGGATTAGAAGAGGAACAAATATATGAATGAAAGAAATGGCTGCAGAAAGAACAAGAAGATGTTAGAAACAAAGACTTTGTAGCGGAATATAAACAATCAGTTTTTCGACATACCTCTCTTGACCTAAGCCATCCATTTTCAATTATATGGTAGCATTGACTAATCACTAACGAATTAGTATAGTACCTTAGGAACTATACCTAGGTTTTTCTTTTCTGTTATATCCATTTTGCCCAATAATTCTCCAATATGTGTGGTGCTTTAGCTGTGTGGACATCTATGAGCCTTGGTGAGTTTTGTTATCATTCATTAGTCATTGAGGCTGCCTAGACTAGTCACTTGGGATTATTTGTTTGCTACAGGAAAATATTTTTGGTCACAAACTATAGAAAAATGGACTAGCTATCAGATTCTTCCATAGTCCTCAACTTGCTTGTAATAAAAGTCAGAAATTTATGAGAACTTGTTCATTGTATTTTGTGCTTTTCATAGTTTTTTCTGAACTGGAATACCATTTCTATTTCATTGTATTTTGTGCCTTTCATAGTTTTTTGAGTATAAGATACGCATTTGTAGCTCATCTTAAGCCATGACTATTGTGATTGCAGAAACTGCTTGAATTGACAATAGGCTGCCTGGATATGCGGCTCAAGAATCAAGATACTCTATCCAAAATCTTTGAACAAACATCATTCTTTGCCACCGATTTGATGTCATTCAAGTAGTACTACACTGCATGTGCAACTGCATGGTTTTTGTAATCTCTTGTTCTACAACGTGCACAGAAATAAATGTGAGGCAAAAAGAAAAAAAAGAGAGAGAGGCAGTTCTTGGCTAATTTAGTGATCTAAAATGCTATTAATCAAGACCATCCATAACCATTGGCCATAACTACATGAACTTGAACAGTAATTTGCAAATTCTATATATTAAACTTTGTGCCTCAAGACTTTTCTTAGCATAATTTGCTTAGACAATCTTTTATTAATCAAAAGACAATAAAAAGAAACCAAAAGAACATAACAACTAACAGCAAGCATATATTGCTCATGATTTTTATATGCTCAAGATTTTAAAACTCTGCAATACTTTAAAAAATGACCGCAACCAACAGACCACCCCTTTCTTTCTCTCACACACACATTCATTTGGGCTGAATTCATGATGAGACAGCTTGAATGTACAAATACAAGTTATGTTCAACATGTTTTGGTTTTTGTAACTCAAATAGTATAATGTAGGATTAAGCAACAACAGAGTTACAAACACCCCTCTTTAAACCTTAATACATCTGTACTAATTGGGGTAAAGATAGAGAAGGGAAAAAACCAAAAGAATTACATCGAAGAGATCATTCACCTAGAAGGTGAGCTGCAGTTTTTACTTCCCCATTAGTCCAGCATAAGGAAACCTTCTCAAACTTCTTAGTTAGTTGCTAGACATTTCTTATTGAGGTCTCGAGCTCCCAAGGCAAGCTTGTTGATCTTCTTATTTCGAGGGACTCTATACACTCTTTAGAGTTAAAACCTCCACAATGATCCTTTGGAGTTGTTGATGTTCTGCTAACTCTAGAGCCCACCTGATAGCTATGGCTTTATCAACAGCAGGGGAGCATAAAGGATTTTTTTAGAAGCATCTTTACGAGGTCTTTCTTCCCAATTTCAAATAACTACTGCCACCACAGTGTTGTTATGTTCAACTGCCGCATCACAAATAATCATATTGAGTCCTTCTGGTGGTCTTAACCATAGTAATGGTTGCTTGCTTCACTCCAAGGACAATTGGATCCATATCCCACCTCACTATGAAGAACATTAAATAGATTGATTTCTAACTATCATCTCTGTTACATTTACTTTCCCTTTTGAAAATAGCACTTTGTTTCTCAACTCCCACATTGATCTCAAATCTATCAGTCATAAGGATGAATTGATTTTTAGGAATGCTTTTGTCCAACATACCTAGAGGTGCAATAAAAATCCCTCTAAATAACATGGCAATTGGCAAAATAGCCCCATAATTTTGGGAGAAGGGATGCCTCCGCACAAAGGAGTCACAGTGACTAGGCTCGGGCAACTGTTATCATCAAAAAGGTTTTAAAAGAATACAATATTAATTCCATATGAGAATCAAAGTGAAAGTCATTCATAGGAAGGCCCCAATCTAAACCAAACAAAACTGCTTCAGCCATAGGACAGTAGCGGAACAAGTGCAGACACATTTCCTCCCTGTGCCATGAAGAGGACAGTAGAGAACAAAATCAATACCTCCCTCCTTCAAGCAAGCTCTGGTTGGCAAAATATTCATTACAAATCTCCACAAAAAAAAAAAAAAATTAAGCCGTTTGTGTAACTTTGATTTCAAAAAGAGTTTACATACCTCCATATTATTGTAATTGAACCTGTGGCTTTGACTGGCCCCATAAACTGATTTAACTGAAAAAGGCTCCTTTCTTATTCAGCACCCAAATTAACTTATCTTCCTAGTGGCTCATAGGAAGAGGTATCCTTCTAGTTGTTTGCACAGATTCCAATTCAAAAATTTCATTGAGTTTTTGCACATCCCACTCAGGTGTTTATGGGATAATAAGGCTTGCTGTAAGCTATGGATACAAGTTATGTCAACAAAGGCCTAGTTGACTTCAAACCATACCTCGCAGTCATCCTAATCATTTAACCTAAATTGGGTCACTCAAATCATGATAGAATTGCCTGTGATTACGGGGGAAAAGTCTCTGTAATTGAAAGATGTGGTTGCATAACTCTAAATTACATTTATAATGGCACAAAGGTAGCTAACATTGTTTACTTTTACAAAGAAGAGTATGGTGATTACACTTTACAAAAACCTATACGCCAGATATATTATAACAATGGATGAGTTTTACCAACATATATGCATAACATATCTTGAAACAGAGAAATTTTCTCTTTCACATGACCTAGTGTACATAAAATACCAAGCACTTGCCTTGGTAAAGAACAGGCAGAATCTTCAAATACAAGACACAGGGTGACACTTGGAAACCTACACTTAGTTATGGCTGTGAAGTCTCACTACTAGCATGTCAATGTTGAGGACATATACATAATCCTAAAACAATGGAAAACCTTGTAACTACTAACAGTTTTTAAAAAAGTTCAGCTAGCACTCTATCAATTGAGTCACCCATTGCCTATGCAATAGTTTTTTCAAAAAAGTCTAGCTTAGTTATAATTTGATCAATCCACTTGCCTGTCAATTTGGTGATGTTCTGGCTTTCAAGTCAAATGCAAGTAGACAAAGACCTGATATTCTCAGGTTTGATATTTGATGTAATACTGTCAATGTAGCACATAAAATTATTTTATCTCCATTTCTAATTCTGTCCCATATCAGACTGTGTTGTCCTGGTTTTCTTCATTAGGAATGCGATAGTCTAGCGCTAACACACAAGATCACCTTTTAGCAAAGCTTAAAAATTCTCATCCAAAATCATATGGAATCCCATTCAGCAAGCTGATCGCAGGATTTTTTAATAACCCCTTCATCTTCAGACTCGACCTCAACGATTCAGCTTCCTGAAACCTACCAACTGATGCATGCACATCTGAAAGAAGCACAACTTGGTCGGATCCTTCTGGATCTTGCTCAAATATTCTGCTTGCTGCAAGTTCTGCAAGTCCTACATTGCCATGAAGAAGACATCTACTAAGCAAAGCTCTCCAAACATCTGGACCTGTTCCATCCAAAAAATTTCTGGCAAACACAATTGCATCAGGCAAGCAGCCTGCTCTTGAAAGCAAGTCAACTACACACCCATAATGCTCTCGGCTTGGCCTTATTTTATTCTCTTCCCCCCATTTGATTGAATATCAGTAGACCATTGTCCACTAAACCTGCATGACTGCAAGCACTCAAAATGCTCTGGTAGGTTGCACTATCAGGACCTTCTCCACAACTCCTCATCTCATAGTAGAGAGCAATTGCAGTATCTCCATCACCATTGATCCCATACCCATTTATAATTGCATTCCAAGAGATTACATCTCGAAGATAACCCATCTCCTTAAAAACAATGTGAGCAAGTTCCACAGTCCCACACTATGATTATGTTGATATGAGACTGTTCTGAACCGGTCTATGCGAGGAGAAACCAGCCTCAAAAGCAAAACAGTGGAGCTGCTGGAGTTCTAAAGCAGCAAGTCCACCAGAAGCAGTTAAAGCACTAACCGACATTGTTGGATGAAGGAAAAAGTTTTCCTATAGTCTTACTTCAACTAAGAGATTCAAAGCCTCTCTTGGGTGTCCATTCTGTGCGTAGCCCAAAATCATTGCCATCCATGAAACTAAACTCTTCTGAGATGTTTGATCAAAAACAGTTCTAGAAGAATTCAAGTCACCACACCTGGAATACATTGCAATTAGAGAGTTCACAAGAGTGAGCTCAGAACCAAATCCACAAACAACAACTTGAGCATGGACTTTTCTGCCTCTCTTCAAAACCCCAATGATTGCACAAGCTGAAATGAGATTCATGATAACCACTGTGTCATGACTGATCCCACCATACCTAATTCTGCTGAAAAGCTCTAGTGCATCAGAGGCATATTCAAGATCAATCAACAAACCTATCATAGTTGTCCAACTGATAAAATTTTTGCATTCCATCTCATCAAATATTTTAGCTGCAGCATCTAAATCCAACAAACTTGAGTACATATCAACAACTGAATTATTGATGGATACATCCAAAACAAGAGGAACTTTAACAATGAAGCCATGAACACATTCACAAAGCCTTTGTGACTCCAAACCAATGCAACCCCTCATAAGAGTTAGCATCGAAGCGCATTAGGTACCAAACCAAACTTTCGGAACTGGTTAAAAACTACAAGGCCCTCTTCAAAGAGTCCATTACGTACAAACCCGGCTACCACTGCATTGCAGGAAATCAAACCCGGGTTCTTCATTCCCTCAAATACTTTATATGAATTAATCATACTTCCACACTTAGCATACAAATCAAACATAGCTTTACCTACAATCATATCAGACTCTAACCCAGTTTTAACAACCAGTCCATGAATGGATTGTCCAAGCACCAAGCTTTGCAAGCCTGCAGTGCCAACAAGCACACCAACAATGGTGAAAGAATTCGGAGCCAAACCCGAAATTCGCATATGGGAATATAAATCCATGGATTTTTTGTGGAACCCATTTTTAGCATAGCCATGAATCATTATAGAATATGAGACAACATCTCTGTCAGGCATATTGTCGAACAGGTTCTCTGCATCTGTAATCCTTCCGAATTTCAAGTAGTTGCTTAAGAGTTTGGAAGTGTCACGTGGGTCAATGCTTGGACAATATCGTTGTGATGTAATGGAAAAGTTTTTGAATTGCAGAATAGCAACTGGGATTCTCTTAATCTGCCTTAAGTTCATGAATCACGTAGAGTTGCTTTTGATTTTTAGCATGTTATAAAGAACTGGATGTTAATGTTGCTAATAAAATGTAAGTTCAGGCAATGGGCTTATTTGAGACCGGCCTGGCCTAGTATTTTGTCCGACATGAGGGGTTGGACCAATTAAGGGCCTCGGCCAGTCCAAAGCTCTAAGTCCATTAATGTGTAGACTTGAAGTGAAAGCTGTATCCCTCGGCCCAAGGAAAAAAAATTAGAAAAGGTAGATTAATGGAGCCATAGAAAGAAGGGTTTGAATTTAGTAAGAATGGACTGTAAAACTCCTATTTTACACATTTAATAATAAATTGTCACGTCAGGATTTTACTTAATGAGAAATACATCTTATCACATCTAATAACATCTCAATTAATGTTGGGATAATATGCAAAGTAATAATGGAAGAACAAGATTAACACAAAAGATAAAACAGAAATAGATAATTTGGAAGCACAAAATTGTTATCCTCAAATAATATTTGTCTCCACACTCTTGTTGATAAAGGATTACTGCAAACTTGTCCCTAGGATACAACCAAGTTGTTGGGTTATACAAATAACAATTCTGGAGAATGAGGATTTCTTGTGTTTCTTTGGGAGAAAAATGATATGTTTCAAGTGAATATAAGCCTCTATTTATACCCATAGTGTCATATTTTATCAAAAAACACGTATGGAGAGTTAAAATGTTTCATAAAACCGTTCACAAGGCTTGAAACCTTTTCAAACGTTCAGAACAATTACCAGAAAATTCTGTAGAAAATTCAATTTCACGAGTCTCAATTGATCGAGAGGAATTAAGCATCGATCAAAAACTCTTTTCGATAGATCGAATAGGAATTGAGTATCGATCGAACTATACAGTGACTCTAGGATTATTTTCTTCATCACTTCGATTGATCGAGCAAAAGTTTCGACCAATCGAAAATACTGAATTTCGAATTTTACTTAGAAAATTTCAAAACTTGAATTTTCACTTTATGAAACAATATTCTCCAAACTCAAATATCATTATTACAACTTATCCATGTATATACCTATATATACAACAATTAACTCCCACTTTCACCAACGACTTTAATTTCATAACAAACTTTAACTCAAATCTCATCCTTTCCTACCCAAAAAAAAAAAAAAAACTGAAATCTCATCGTTTCAGGTTCGCTCAAGTTTTATTCAATGAGACTTCAATGTAAAGGTTCCATGATCCTGCAAAAATAGTAGTTAGTTATGTTTTCCATGTTGAGACTATAAGAATATTTCATGATACAAGAAACAAAAACAACATTAGGACAAAAAATTCCTAAGTCGCTTAGACTTGGTTTAATCTTTCTATCCTAATAAAAGCACCAGAAAATCTACTTGTACTAGCAGATCAGGTACCTAAGAAAGTTTTGTGTTTGTGGTTTGAAAGATTCATCTGAAAACTAAAATGTGTGAAATTTAGTCACGCTATGGGTTATCTGTTATTGGCTAAACTTCTGTATGACTGTATGGAAACATGCTATAGTACCTTGTTCATTATCCATAAATCCCTATACCAAGAAAAGCATTTTTGATATGGTGTAGCTCCCTGGTGACATTCTCCATATTTATTCTTTCTTGCGGTGATTCCAATGAACAAGCAAGGCCGATCTTGAAAACTGAAAATAAGCACTTGTGCATATTAGCATTCATCTGGTGTAGGTTCTCAATGTGGTTTCTTCCTTCCTCTGCCTCTGCCTCTGGATCACTGTGATCATAATTGTCATGGTAGTCTTCTTCTGTTTCTGTTTCTGTTTCATCTACCTCTCTTGTGGAAAGGTTTGGGTCCACAATCTGCACAAGTCTTTCTGGCAATTCCATCCTAACAAAGTTATGGAGGTTGAAACTATCTTTAAACATTTTGTCAGTGGGTCTTCGTCCTGTGAACATCTCCAACACTAGTATTCCATAGCTGTAGACATCACCTTGCCTTGACGTCTCACCACCCATTCTGTATTCTGCAATTTATATGTTTCACATGCTTAGTTAATGTGAGGGAAATTTCTTATAGCAGCTTAATACTTGCTTTTTGTGATCTGAGATGCAATATTTAGAGGTTAAATGTCTTGTTTAGTATTTTGAAATATGTGATATAGAATCTGCATTCTAAAGTCGGACTTGTAAAAACTATGACAAATTGCATGAGAGAAGGGAGCAAACTTCATAATTGCGTCTTACAATGGAAAATATAAGTTAATTATTAGGATCATTTGATCATCATATTTACTTTACTTATTTGTAATTAAGTAGTAGATAAAGGCCTCCCAACAAGCCCTGGCTGCATGTATGGCTACAGAAAGTAATAGGCCTGGATATTATTGGATGACAACCAAATTAGCTATTTAGGAATCTGTTCAATACCAGCTATACCGTCTATACATCAATAAAGCTGCTTGAAATAGATAAATTGAAAATTTTGAAATTAAATACAAATTTGAAAAAGTAAAGGCACAAAAGGCTACCAGCAAAAAAGGAAGAACGGGGCAAACTTTTAACTTGCTAAAAAAATAAAATTTTCTTGTTGAAACAAGAAGGTTTTCAATCGTCAGTCCATCCTGCATTTGGTCAAAAAAGTTTACAACTTCAATGGCTTCGCCTCCAATCTAAGCATTCTTTTATCTTGGGATTATTGGTGTGAATCTTTCTTCATCTCTACTTGTTTGTCTCCTCTTGACCAATATTCATTTTCTTGTGTAACAAAAGGCTATTCTTTGATCTTAGATACTTTTTTCGGTTTGCATTTTCAGCTATAGCTTCTAATCTCAATGTACTATTCCCAAATGAAAGAGACGTGCCATTGTTTTCTCATATACAAGACTCTTTTTTATTGGTTGTAATTTATTAATGATTTATGACTTCTTTAATAGTGGTCAATCGCCAATGGCCTGTTGATTAAGTGGCACTGGCACCTCCATCCTAATGTGAGTAAACTACCGACTCAATCCCTGATGTCTTCACCTGGGGGAAAAAAAAGTTGTCAAATCCTCCCTTGCAATTCCTACTAATCTATACCCAAGCCTTAAAATCCTAGCTGGAACCAAATATTCCCAGGCTACAGAGAGACCAATTCTCTCTACTAAAAAGTTGCCTGCACCATTTTTATGCAGGGTCTGCATAATTCTATATTTTGGTAGTCTACATATTTGATAAACCTGATTGGCATGCTATCAGAATAATCATAGAGAGGCCTGAGGGAATAATTTGATAATGCTAAAATGAGTATGTAAATCTTAGTCAGAAGACTGTTAGAGATGCTGGTCAACTTGATCAAAATCATGATTTAAAATATTTGAGGAGTTAAGTAGTTATTTACTTGGAGCAGCGTAACCAATCGAACCTTTTAGTCCAAATGTGCTAGTTTGATTTTGAGAAACATCATTGGTTGAGGAAAGGAGCCTTGCCAAGCCAAAGTCATTAATGCGAGCAATCATGTCATTGTCAAGAAGAACATTGCTTGGCTTTAAATCACAATGAATGATTGGTCTTTTACAGTGTTCATGAAGATAATGTAATGCAGAAGCAACGTCGATTGCAATATTTAGTCTTTGAAGAAGGTTCAAATTTCTTGATTGATTTTCATTGTCTATATATGGATGCTGCCACTTCTCTAAGCTTCCATTCGCCATGAACTCAAACACTAGAGCTTTGAATTCATTACCATTGTAGTCCATGCAGGAGCAACAAGTTAAGGATTTAACAAGATTCTGATGCCAAATATTTCTTAACACATTGCATTCAGCAATGAAACTCTTGGAAGCTCCTTTCCGTTGAAGGTTCAAGACCTTTACAGAAACTATCATTTCTTCTTGATCAAGAATTCCTATTCCTCTATATACAGGGCCAAAACTACCAGATCCAATTAGATTGTCAGGAGAGAATCCACCAGTCACCCAATAGAGCCTCTTGTATGAAAATTTTGCAATGAGGTCTGTAACTGAGAGTGTAGAAGATGATTTCTTTTTTGATTTTATCCTCCATTAGAGAACAAGAAAGAGTGAAGAAAAAATTATGAAAAAAATCCTACAAACAATTATGACTCTAAATTTGAAAGCTTGGGATTTTCCATCTTTCGTAACTGTAATATCGCATGCTTGCAGCTGCAGTTCTGGGATACCCCCACAAAGCTTTTTATTTCCATTCACTGATATGATACTTGCATTTCTGAAGATGCCTTCTGCTAATACCCCCCCCCCCCCCCCCTCCAGATTATTAAAAGAAAGATTCAATTGTTGTTAAAGGGAGAGTTTCTGTAGATCTTTAGGAATTGGCCCTGACAAGTTGTTTTGTGAAAGATACTTAATTGAACAAGAAAAAGAAACAAATTACTAAACAAAGGAATTAGAACCTTCATTTTCCACTTCCTCGAGGCAAAAATAGCAAAAATCTAGAATAGAATAGGGGTAAACATTCCATCTAGAGTCCTTACATGTTGTCGTTTATCCCTTTCCAAGAGAGAAATAATATTTTTTGCAACTTATCTAATAATGTTATAGGCATAATAATTTTCACAATATTTTTTGTAGCAGTTGAGTTGGTGAATTTTTATTGGTTCTCATCTGAGCCTGTCATTGACACCACATTATCACTTTAACAATTGTGAAATATTTTGTGAATTTAGGCTTTTGCAATTCTTTTTTTCACAATTGTTGTTTTTTTTTTTTTTTTTTTCTTTTTAACAGGAAGTTTTGTTATAATTTGTTGTGATTAGAACATCAATTTCCATCTTGGTCTTGTACTAACTCCACTTTTATTGTGCACCCAAACCCATGGCTAATAAGAAAAATGAGGGATTGCTAGTCAAATTTCATTTTATTCAATATATAACATAATGGTCGGGATTAAGGCTCTGAAGGCTTTCCAACTCTCTCAATTACAACAAATCGTATCAATATATCCTTATCTCATAAATTGTGAAAAATGCTATAAAAGAAGTTGTGTATGGAGCATTATTGTTTGGTAATACAATCTGAAATAGTTCCTAAGAGCATCCACAGTAGATGTGTCAAATATGCCAAATGCCAAATATTTGGCACATTTGGCACACCAAACACCAAAAAACGGAGCATTATTAGATGTGTTAAATATGTCAAATGTTTGCAACATGCTATAGTACGGTCTAAAATTTGAGACGGTATGGACAACAATTGCAAAATATATATTGTTATTTTATTCTCGTTTTCTCTCTCCTCATCACAGATATCTCTCTCTTCGTCTTCTCATCTCTGTCTTCTCTATTCGTCTTCCACAACATGCCGATCACCAAAGGCCACCACTCGACGCCGCCGATCTCACCAAAGACCACCACTCGACGTAGCTGATCATCTGTCTTCTCTATTTCGCTTCGGGTTCTTTTCTTTTATTTTTTTTCCTTTTTTCTTTTTTCTTTTTTCCGTTCATATTTTTTGGTTGTGGTTTGATGGGTGGGTTGGGCAATGGGTGGGTTCGGATGGGCAGATCGGTGGTGGGTGGGTTCGGGTTGTGAGTTATGGCGGTGGGTGGGTTGAGATGGTGATGGGCGGATCAGTGGTGGTGGGTGGGTGGGCTGGTGATGGGCGAATCGGTGGTGGGCAAATTGGTGATGGCAAATCGGTGGTGGGCGAATTGGTGGTTGTGGTTTTTTTTTTTGGTGATTGTGGCCGCAACAATTTTTCCGGTTATTGTTGTTGTTGTTGTGGTTGATGATGATGATGATGGGGGAGGAATTTAATATATTATTTTAATGTGTTGTAAATATTATTTTAATGTATAGAATTGAAAAATAAAACATCTGATAAATGAGATATTGTAAAATGATGTGATAAAATAATAAAGTAGACTTTTGATGTGTCAAAATGACATTTTTTATAAGACAGCTACTACAAATGCTCTAACTAGTAACCACACCGCCTTTTGCTCCATTCAATGTGTGCATATTGTGCAAATGCATGGGCTACCTGGTTTCCCTTCTTTCGTGTATGTCTATAGGATGACCACCTGAAGCACTTCATCTCCTCTTTAATGTCGTCTATAACTAGTCCCCTTAAGTGATCTTCCCGTTTTGTTAAGAGCCACTGTTATGGTTTTCAATCTCCTTCCAGGACAATTTTTGATACGCCTATATCTTTCGCAAAGATCAGATCATTGCTCTCTTCTTGCTGCCATAGCCTCCACCGCTTTTGCGTCTTCCACATTGGTGTGCCTTTCACTTAGAGCTACAATAATTTAGCCTTCACTGTTTCGAATAATCACCCCAATGCTAGCTTTGTTTTCATCTTTGAAGATGGCCCATCAAAGTTGGCCTTATAGACTCCATTTCCAATGGAGCTTCCCACTTTGTGTTTGTTTGCTATTCCTGCTTAACTTTTTCATTGACTTGGGGTTTCATTTGTTAGGTTTTGATTCTCACACATCCACTATTTCACATCTCTTTTTTCACATCTGCTTGATATGTTAAAAAAGTGGTTCATAAATCAATTATGGATTTGTGTGTGAAAAAATGGATCTGAACTAGTGTGAAAGAATATTTTTCTTTTCTTTCCCCTTGCAGCTCATTTCCATGCTTCTAGATTATCCAAGCTATTATGACAAAGAGCTCTAACTGATCTAAAGAGTTTACATTTACTTCTTCCACGCGCAACTTCTTGTTCTTGTGTCCACTTATGCCCCCCTCTAGTTTCTGCATTCCTTTCTCCTCTAGCAACATAGAATACACACTTTTGATTATGTAGCTACCACTTAAGAGTCATCATCCAAATCTATTTAGCTTCAGGTAACCTATAGCTCAATGGAAGTTCCTTTATTGCTTTCAATCTATGTGGCATGAAGATGTAGTCTATCAATCTTCGGTTCCACTTTCTGCTATGTTCATCTATGAGCAATCAGTGAGCTCACTACAATTTTGGGGTGGAGCTTTATTGGTGAGACTAGCATATAAGGTATTGGGGGTGGGGAGCAATTTGTCACTCCAATTCTTAACTTTCCTTCCATCGCCTATTCTCCATTTGATACCTATACTGAGCACCATTCATGGTCCCAAAGATAATTCTCCAAGCATATGAACTAGCTCCATTCATATTTTATTTACTCTTTAAAGAAGGGAACTGCTATCACTCATTAAAACAGCCACCCTATTTGCTAGTAAAGCTAAATTAAACTCACGAAGCGCTTTAAATCCAATTCCCGCTTGTGACTTGGGTGCTCACATTTTGTCCCATCTCAACTAGTTTATTTTCCTTTCTTTGTCCATATGAATCCACTAGAATTTTCCCATCTTAGAAATCAAGTCTTGCATAATTCCTCTGAGAGCCTAAAAACTAAAACAACTCATAGGGTATGGAAAATGACATAGGCCACTACCTTGATTAGTATCTCTTTCTTGGCTTGAAATAGCAGCTTCTCTTTTCACTTTTGAAGCTCATATCGGTTGAAAATATTACAGGACATTCTTTGAAAATTTATAAGGGTATGTTTGGTAACTGTTTTTCTCATTATTTTCTGTTTTCAAAAATAATTTTTTATTTTTGAAACTAAAAAACTTGTTTAGCAACTCAAAATAGACAGAAAATAAAAACAGTTTTCAAAACTCAATTTGTGAAGGAAACTGAAAACATGCAAAAAGTTATTTTCAGTTTCTAATTTTAAAAAATCAATAAAAACATGCATTTAATTTAAAGAATCTATCTCATTTAATGAGTTAGTATTAGAGTTCAAATTCTAGTAGCAACATATTTTAGTATTTTTTATTTTTTTCTTCAAAAAATTATCTTTTTAATTTCAATCAACCAAAATATGTTTTTGATTTAAAAAAATACAAGAAAATCATTTTTTTTTATTCCCAAAAACAAGTTTTTAAAAATAAAAAACAAAAACTTTTACTAAACATAACTTAAATATCCCAAAGTATATTTTATCATAAAATAAAAAATAAATATCCCAAAGCATAGATATGGACCGAACCGAAGATATTTTCCTTAGTATGGGCTACACGCTAGAAAGAACACAGTCCTTATCCGATTCGGGAACGCACAGTCCCACCGACCTGTGTTTCTGGAAGGCTCTAGAACTAACGCCGCTCACTATATAATTTAATCTTAACCAAGCAATCTCTCTCTCTCTCTCTCTCTCTCTCTCTCTTACACACGCACACCCAAAGTATCTCTCTGACTTCCACCATGAAACGTAGTTTAACTGAAGACGTTTCCGCCGTCAACGTCACAAGCTCCGCCGTGAAACCCGTTTTCATAACCAGAGCGGATCGTGAAGCCTTAGCCCTAAAACGCCGTCAACAAGAAGCTGACGAAATCAACAAAAGCCGTCAAAGCCTCCTCTCCTCCGCTTCCAACAACCACAACAGCAGCAACGATCTCAACAAACCCTCCAATTCCGATCGCCACCGCGATCGCGATCGCGACCGTGACCGTGACCGAGATCGACGCAATAGAGACCGTGAGCGCGAAGAGGATGCCAAATCTCGCGAGCGTGCGCGGTTGGAGAAGTTGGCGGAGCGAGAGCGCGAGAAAGAGCTCGACTCCATTAAAGAGCAGTACCTAGGGTCGAAGAAGCCTAAGAAGCGAGTCATCAGACCCAGCGACAAGTTCAGATTCTCGTTCGATTGGGAGAACACGGAGGACACTTCTCGTGACATGAACGCACTCTACCAAAACCCTCACGAGGCTCAGCCCTTGTTCGGACGAGGCTTCCGTGCCGGCGTCGACCGCCGCGAGCAGAAGAAGCTCGCTGCCAAGAACGAGAAGGAGACGCGCGAGGAGATTCGCCGGAAAGATGGGGTGGAGGAGAGGCCGGAGGAGGCCGCGGCTCAGAAACTCAAAGAACAAGCTGCCGAAAAGTACGGCAATTTGGACATGAGAGTCGATCGGCACTGGAGTGATAAGAAGCTCGAGGAAATGAGGGAGAGAGATTGGAGGATTTTCAGAGAGGATTTCAGTATCTCCTACAAGGGTTCGAAGATTCCTAGCCCTATGAGGGCTTGGGACGAGAGCAAATTGAGTCGAGAGCTGTTGAAGGCGGTCGAGAAAGCCGGGTACAAGAAGCCTTCGCCTATTCAAATGGCGGCCATTCCACTCGGCCTACAACAGCGCGACGTGATTGGGATTGCAGAAACTGGTTCTGGCAAGACTGCTGCTTTCGTTCTCCCTATGCTCAGTTACATTACTAGGCTACCTCCAATGAATGAAGAGAACGAGGCCGAAGGGCCTTATGCCGTTGTAATGGCACCCACTCGCGAGCTTGCTCAGCAGATTGAGGAAGAAACTAATAAGTTTGCTGAGCATTTGGGGATCAGAGTGGTCTCCATTGTTGGTGGGCAGTCCATTGAGGAACAAGGGTTTAAGATTAGGCAAGGGTGTGAGGTTGTCATAGCTACGCCGGGGCGTTTGATTGATTGTTTGGAGAGGCGTTACGCGGTTCTCAATCAGTGTAATTATGTTGTTCTTGATGAGGCTGATCGGATGATAGATATGGGATTTGAGCCACAGGTTATGGGCGTGTTGGATGCAATGCCTTCTAGCAATTTGAAACCCGAAAACGAAGATGAAGAGCTTGATGGGCAGAAGATTTATAGAACCACTTACATGTTTAGTGCCACCATGCCGCCCACAGTGGAGCGCCTTGCTAGAAAGTATCTGAGGAATCCTGTTGTGGTAACTATAGGCACTGCTGGAAAGACCACCGATTTGATATCCCAACATGTGATGATGGTTAAGGAATCGGAGAAGTTTTCTAGGTTACAGAGATTGCTTGACGAACTTGGTGATGATAGGACTGCAATTGTGTTTGTTAACACTAGGAAGAATGCAGATAATGTTGCCAAGAACTTGGATAAGGCAGGCTATCGTGTTACAACCTTACATGGTGGAAAGTCGCAGGAGCAGAGGGAAATTAGTCTTGAGGGGTTTAGGACAAAAAGATACAATGTCCTTGTTGCCACCGATGTTGCGGGGCGTGGGATTGACATACCCAATGTCGCCCAAGTCATAAATTTTGATATGCATGGGAGTATTGACACGTACACGCATCGTATTGGACGAACAGGACGTGCAGGCAAGACGGGTGTGGCCACTACATTCTTGACTCTTTCAGACTCTGATGTGTTTTATGATCTCAAGCAGATGCTTATCCAGAGTAACAGTATTGTTCCTAATGAACTTGCAAGACACGAGGCTTCCAAGTTCAAGCCAGGTTCAGTTCCTGATAGACCACCAAGACGCGATGACTATGTGTTTGCCCACTGAGAAAGTTTGAAGCTTGTGAAGACACTTTTAGGCGAAGTCTCCGTGTCAATTGTGCCATATGACAGTTTTTAGTTGCTTAAACTTAGTGATTCAGGTAAGGAACTGCAATAGATAATAGGATTTTTGGGACCTGATTGTTAAGACCTGCCTTCCTCGAAGGGGGAATTGATGTCATTACATTTTTCTGCTGTAGTATATTTGCTGTTCTGCTGATTATTTATTGTAGGAATATCTTCACGATGATATCAGTTGAGATTTGAGAATGCTGTATTTAATCTCTGATTTTATGATCTCAAGCAGATGCTTATCCAGAGTAACAGTAGTGTTCCTAATGAACTTGCAAGACGCGAGGCTTCCAAGTTCAAGCCAGGTTCAGTTCCTGATAGACCACCAAGACGCAATGACACTGTTTTTGCCCATTGAGAAGTTTGAAGTTTGTGAAGACACTTTTAGGCGAAGCTTAGTGACAGTTTTTAGTAGCTGAAACTAGTGATTCAGGTAAGGAACTGCAATAGATCTTTTTGATGGGAATAGGATTTTTGGGACCTGATTGTTAAGACCTGCTTCCTTGAAGGGGGAATTGATTAGGAAGGCCAGTATCTAATGTGTCCAATATGATTGTATGACCATACCATTTAAAAATTAACTTGATTAGATTATCCTAATCCTAACCATTAATCATATTTCCTTTACTACTACATCTAAACCATTAATATTACCTCCTTCTACTAGACCCCAAAAGTTTTATTCTGATGGACATATTACCATTTTCTTAACTTGAAATTTTGTAATCATGGTATCTATCATCATGTTTTTCCTTAGGTTCAATTTTTTTCTACCTTCATTTTTTTTTTATATGAATCAAATGAATTTGCACTCTCCTTAAATCCCAAATCTCATTATAAACAAGAACTGCAAAATCTCCTTACATAACATAATGTGTAGAGTATGGCATGGGCGGTGAGGCTTCAACAGAAGGGGACGTGTATAGCTACGGTATATTTCTACTAGAGATGTTCTTGAGGAAGAGACCCACTGATGAAATGTTTAAAGATGGTCTCAATCTCCATAATTTTGCTAAAATGGCATTGCCAAAAAGGCTTGTTCAGATTGTAGACCCAGTCCTTCTACCAAGAGAAGTTGAAGAAACACAAACATCAACATTGGCTAGAGAATATAACAACGAAAATGAAATTCAAACAGATGAAGAAACTCTTGATATTGTGAACCTTTGCCACATTGATGCCAATCTGCATAAGTGCTTAGTCTCGGTCCTTGAAATTGGACTTGCCTGTTCAATGGAGTCGCCAAAAGAAAGAATGAATATGGAGGAAGTTACTAGAGAAATGCATTTGATTAAAAATGCCTTTCTTGGTTCCAGGATCCGTAGAGGTGGACTTATCTAGTTGAATCCAAGTTGAGGTAATGCTATATTTCAATTTTGAATTTGCTTAAGTAGAATATCGCATGACAATTATCTCGTAAAATAATTACAAGCCATTATGTGTTTTTTTTAGACATATGTTTTCTTTCCTTGTTCCAATTAATTTTCCATAAACACAAGCGTATATTTTTTTTTATAAAAGAAAATTCTTTTTTGTTTGATAATCATGATTGTTTAATTGATTTCGCTGTTCTCATTGAAAATTTTGACTATTTAAACCAAGAACCTTAATGGATAAGGGTACTATAATTTTCATTTATTTTTTAATGAGCACATGCAAAACATGTTATTGTTTTTGGTATCATGATATTTATTTACAATCATAGAACATAACTAATTTTTTACTTAAATTCTAGGTGCAATAAGCTACTTGAAGAGATCAGTGGAATCTACATGTTACCCTTGTTGAGCAAAGATTTGGCATTTGTATGTGGCGTTCTTGTTTAATCTCATTTGTTTGAAGGATCAATGTATGACTTCTTTGGTTTTCAGTTCTTAACATAAGTTTTTTTTTTTTTTTGAGGGTCCCTTATCGGGAATCATAATCTCCCTTAAACTTTATGAGAAGAATAACATATACTATTAAATCTCTTATTTGCCCTCAAATTACTTAAAGGGTAAAGAATTTGAATTGTAAGATTAGCTGCATATTATAACTACTAGCTTATAACCCCATGCATATGCATGGATACACTTAAAGATATACAATAAGATGCATAATATAATTCTTATATATATAATTTAAATATTATTAATAGTTATTTTTATATTTTGTTAACTCTTTTAAAAAATTTATAAGGATGTTATTAGGTATAAAATGTAAATTGTCCATATTTAAAAAAAAAAAAAAATTTATTGTGAAGCACTTTTTTTTTAATGATTAATTTATTCTAGACTCTTTAGTTTTTGTACTTAATAATTCACTTGGATGAATATTTATAATATGGTCTCACATTTTATTCTAAAATTAAGAAATAAAACTCTTTAAGAATAAATAATTTAGGATACATGGCGCAAAATTGGATCTCTAATTTGGAATTCTAATTTGAGTTTCTCTCAGCTTTACCTATTATTATATAGGCGAAAAACCTATTTTCTCCCTACATTTTCACGCGATTCCCACTTTGGTCCCTAACTTTTTTTTTCCACCGCTTTTACTCCCTATCCTGGAAAATGCGTCTCGTTTTTGTCCTTGCCATTACATTAGAGACAGAAAATGCACATGTGACAAACGGAGTGCACTGTTAGCACACTAAAAGCTGACATGGCCATTAAAATACTAATAAAAAATATTATTTGGCATTAAAAAATGACACGTCAGTATCTAAATTAAAAAATTAATTTATTAATTTTAACTAAATAAAAAAAATCAAAACAGAAATAAAAATAAAAATTCACATGAATTAAGATCTAAAAGTATCTTTAACAAGAACCTCAAGAACACCAACCCAGACTTAAGATCTCAAAATTGAAAACCAAAAACCACCGCCACTGCCACAAAATCTCTGCCAAACATCCACCAAAACTCCACAGATTGCACAATTTCTCCAACCCACTCAAATTCTTCACACGAATTCAACCCTCATCAAAATCAAATTCCAGAAATCCATTAAACCCCATTCAATGAGAAACCCATAAATTCATTAAAAAAAAAAAAAAAAAAAAAAAAAAAAAAAAAAAAAGAGGAACCCATAGACCAAAATCAAACCCCAAAAATCCATCAAAGTGATCAAACCCTCATCAAAATCAAATCTCAAAAACCCAGTAAGCCCCATTCAATGAGGAACCCATAAACCCATATTTCATTCTCTTCTCTCTGAATTCTAGGGCTTGATAAATGGAGGTTTGTGTGATCAATCGGCAAGAGTGATTTTTTTTTTTTTTTTTTTTTGTGTATTTATGAAATGGCGAGTGGCGGAGGAGACGAAGAAGTCGATGCGATGCTCAGCGACGTGGAGGAGGGAGACGAGCCGGTGCCGATTTCGATAAAGAGCCCGAGCGCGGAGGATGTATCAGTGGAGAGGTTTCGGGAGCTTCTCACCAAGTTCGATCGGGAGAGGCAAGCGCACAAGGCAGCGGAGAGTACGAAATCGGAGTTGCAGGTTTCGTTCAACAGGCTGAAGGCGCTGGCTCACGAGGCGATCAAGAAGCGCGACGAGCGGGGGAGGCAGAGGGACGAGGCTCTGCGCGAGAAGGAGGACGGTCAGATTTGGGTTTTTTGGGTTTTCTGAAGATGGATTGCAGGTTTTCTGAAGATGGATGGCTGGGTTTGTGTTTGTATTCTTACTAATGTTTGGGTTTGTGTTTGTTGTTTTTGTGTTTGGTTGATAAGAAAAATCAGTTGCTGGGTTTGTGTTTGTTGCTTTTGTGTTTGGTTGATCTGTTGCTGGGTTTGTGTTTGTGTTTCTGAGTTTGTGATTTTTGGATTTTAATTTTGTGTTCTTAGATCTGGGTTTGTGTTCTTGTTGTTCTTGTTCATGACATACTTAAATCTCAATTAATGTAATTTCTTATTTTTATTTCTGTTTTTAATTTTTTTATTTAGTTAAAATTAATAAATTAAATTTTTTTTTAATTTGGATTCTGACATGGCATTTTTTAATGCCAAAATAAAATTTTTTATTAGTATTTTAATGGCCACGTCAGCTTTTAGTGTGTCAACAGTGCACTCCGTTTGCCAAGTGTGCATTTTCAGTTTCTGATGTAATGACAGGGACAAAAACGAGACGCATTTTCCAGGATAAGGAATAAAAGCGGTGGAAAAAAAAGTTAGGGACCAAAGTGGGAATCGCGTGAAAATATAGGAACGAAAATAGGTTTTTCGCCTATTATATATATAGATTTCAACAACAGCAAAAAAAATTGTTGGGTAAATTAAATTATATAAATTGGAAAAGTAAAGGGAAAAATGAAGATTTCATCAATAAGCTAACAAACAAATTAGGAACATTTTTGCTGAACCCAATATATGTTAGTCTACAAAAATACGATAACTCGAGCAACATTGGATTTCATCATATATCTTACGTTTATCACAAAACTCAAGGAGGATATTGTCATTTCCACAAAATATTATTGGTTATTGTAGTTTCTTTATTGCCAAGGAGGTTCATGTAATTTCCATTCTTTTTTCTATGAATATCTAAGCATTATTATTAATAAGGCAATTGAACAAGATGGAAGGAGGAGAACAAAGTGAAAAGGTTAATAAAGAAAATCATGTTTTCTAAGTTTGGAATAAGTGAATGACTCTCGACTTATAATCATCACTATATACTTTTAGTCATGTAATCTATTTAATAAGTTATGCAACTTGTTAAAAAAATTGCAAGTGAATAGTTTTATAAGTTGTCATTAAGAAGTTAAAAAAGTAGATTCCTTTAAACCGATTTAGAGGAAAACTTTATCTTCTCATTTCTCATATATCAGTCCTATTTTACTTAGCACCTAAAAAAAAACAAATCCATGATCCATTAGTCTATGAAAATATCATGAAATCATTGGGTTGGTTCATAAATACACAAAATTTAACGGCCACATTTACAAATTCTCCCAACAAAAGAAAATAAAAGGACGACAAAAAAAAAAAAATCCTAATATTCTTTCAGTTTCACTCTCACCACTGACCACTCAACGCTCCTCCAAAAAAGAAGAAGTTCCGATGGCGAGCCTGTGGCGGGCAGCGACGGGCCAGGCGAAGCAGCCCAACAACTACGACGGTGTGGAGTATTTGGTCAACCCGGAGCGCACCGGGTGGCTAACCAAGCAAGGCGAGTACATCAAATCCTAGCGTCGCCACTGGTTCGTGTTGAAGCAAGGCAAGCTGTTCTGGTTCAAAGACTCAACTGTCACCCGCGTCTCTAAGCCACGTGGCGTCATCCCCGTGGCCACTTGCCTCATAGTCAAGGACGCCGAAGACATCCTCAACAGACAGTACGCTTTCAAATTCTCCACCCGATCCGATATCATGTACTTCATCGCCGATTCCGAGAAGGAAAAGGAGGATTGGATCAATTCCATCGGACAGTACATAGTGCAGCACTCTAGATCAGACACCGACTCCAAGATCGTCGATTAAACAGTAAACACAGAACCTCACTGCACAATCAAATTTACACTCAGAACCGCATGAGAGAGAGACTATTAATTTACACGAAGTAGATAAGGAAGACGATGAGGGTTACAAATATTGTGATGACAATTATAATGGCCCTATTCTTAATCGTTACTTCACATTGTAGCACCTTTTAGCGTTTGCCTTTTGGGTGTATAGTGATTCGGCCATGTACATCTTGTCTTCGTTCTGATCATCGATATCAAATATCATAATGTATATTTTGTAAAGCACATAAAAATTATGTAACATTTTATATGATTGGTTGATCGTTTGATTGTCTATTATTGTGCGTGCACTTTGTGTTTAAGCTCTAGGAAGTCTTTGTACTTTTTTTTTTTTTTTTTTTTGATACACTTTGTACTTAAGTGTGCATCACGCTTTCACCAACATTGTGCCTTAACATGATTCCTCCATGCTTATCATCTTGAAGCCAGCTTGTAGCAGACATCTTGTTGCCTAAGCACATGAAATATATTGTGTAGAGTTCGGGAAAAAAAATCATTTAATATAGGATATTGAAAACAATAGATATATCATACTAACGTGAATCATCTGGTGCTATAAGTGTCTCAACAGGGATAAAGTCACTTATCTGTTTTTTTTTTTTTTTTTTTTTTTTTTTTTTTTTTTTTTAATTTCCAGATCAGTGTTCAAAATGACTCTTGTCCCCTACTAAACTCTCACTGGTTGATTAAATTAATCATCAAGAACTCAATAAAAAAAGAAGAAGAGTAAACTCATATGTATATCCAAAAGAAATTTAAAAAAAAAAATAAGAGAGAAAAATAGTGAGTATAATTTTAATCCATATATGTATGTAATTGAAATTTTTTTTAATTGTACCGTGCATATACTCAAGTTATATACTAGTAGCTATAATGGAGATAACAAAAACTAAAGCTTTTCGGTTTAAAAGTTATCCAACCGAGATACACAATGGTCACCCAAGTCTTGTAATATTATTATATATCTAATTATAAAAGGCAAAATAGATAAATAAATGAAATCACGACTGCGTACTTTCATAAAATTGTAAACTACAGCTACATGGCCTTGGCAAAAAAGAAAAAAAGAATCTTGATATTTCTCTAAAAAAAACTAAGCGTGCGTGTCATGTGAGAACTATTGACAATAGACTAACAGAAGTATCAATTTGGCAAAAATGTGAAGTTTATGAAGTAAATTGGCTAAAATAAAAGTCTAGGGGTGTAAAGTACAGCATTTTAGTCAACCAAGCTCAAATTCTCCCAGCAGGCCATGTAAAGTCGTATAAAAATACATGGTTGTTACAATAATTGTGTAAATTTACATTAGCACTATTTATTTTACATTTAACTTTTTGTTTTTTCCCTACATATCTAGAGAATGAAAAAAGAGAATGGATGGTATTTATTGTGTACGAAGAAAGAGAAACAATTAAAAAATCAAGAAAATTTGATATTTTAATGAAATGTAGCATAAAATAGATAATCCAATGTGAGTTGTTTAAAAAAATGAGTATGTAAAGTAAAAAAATTAAGTTCTTAATTATGCTAAAATAAACAAAAAAGCTAATACTTTTTGTTTTGAAATATCTAATCGTTTTAGGGATAAATAATTTTAGCTTCATCTATTTATTAATCAAGGTTATTAACTTTCCTTTTAATTTGACTCAAAACCTTGAATCTATCTATTTTAATAAAATAAAATAAAACATATCATTTTTGTTTTGAAATATCTAATCATTTTAGGAAAATAATTTTAGTTTCCAAAATTAACAACAATCAATGGAGCAGTTTGGTGGTTGGTTTTTAAGTGTCTGTTTGGCTGGGGAGATTTTAGGTTGGAAAAGATGTGAGAGAAAAGTGGAGAGAAAATGGGTTTTGTGGGTGTTTGATTAAAGAGAAAATTGGTGAGGCCCAGGTGTTTTCTCCCCTAACCCCCCAAAATATTTTCTTCCCAAATCAGGGAGAAATCTAGAGAGAAAAAGGTGGACGGAAAAACTGGACAAAAAAAAAAAAAAAAAAAAAAAAAAAAAAAAACCATGTGCAAAGCACATGGTTTGTCATTTTCTTTTTTTCTTTTTTATGTTTTGTTCTTTGGTTTTTGTCTTTTTCTGTACTTCTCGGTAAGTTTTTTTTGGGCTCATTTGTTTTGGATCCTTTGGCTTTTGCTATTTTAAACTTTTAAAAAATAAAAATAAATTGAAGTGTCCATACACAATTTTTTAATAAAAAAATGTGTTACATTTTGTTTTGTTTTATTTTATATGGACATAATTGTAAATTTATACCAACTTTATTTTCCATCCTCTTATTTTTCTTTTCAACCAAACAAGTGAGTTTTCTATCTATCTACTTTTCTATCCTCCCAACCAAATACATATGAGAGAAAACTAAATCTCTTCTATCCTCCCACTTTTCTATCTCTTTCCCATTTTTTATCCTCCCAATTTCTACCCCTCCAACCAAATGAACCCTAATAAAAAAACTAATGCCCATATCAATGTGGGCAGAAGTTTGGGTAGCTTATATGGCACTTTGGGAGTTGAAATTCGGCAACTCTAACACCAAAATTGATGTAAATTTATCTCTCTTCTTTCTTGTAATTCTGTATTCTCTCTCCTCATTTCCCCCCAAATTGCTATGTAAATTCGGTACTGACATTGTCGAATTTTCTCTCTCCTCAATTTTTGAAATAACTTTCCATAGTACACATATCAACTACAAGAGCATTCACATCAAAGCTTCTAAAAATTTTTGTTTTTAACTCAAAAAACTAATTTATCTATTTTAAAATCTCACTTAGACAATACATCCAACATCAAATACTCTTTTTTTTTTTACCACTTTATTTAAAATAATATAAACAACTCATTAAATAATAAAAAATAACCACACCACAAACACCTTTAGCAACCAGCTATAGCCACCTCCATGACTAGCCACCCCCACCACTAGCCACAACAACCCACCGCCATAGCCAAACCCACGAAACCCACTGTCAAAACTAACCACCACCACCACCGCCAAACCCATATGAATACACACAAAAACAAAAACCCAATCAAAACTAACATATACCCAAATTTCGATCTCAATCCCAATCGTCACAACAAAGAGAGGAGAGATGGACTTGGTACCATGATGGCCTTGGCAGTTCGCAACTTGCTACAAGAACCTGCTACTACTCATTGCAGCAAGTTGCAAAAAAAATTTAGCTTTAACACCATTGACTAAAGGGAGTGTTTGAGGGGTTAAGATAGTTTTTTAGCTATTTTAACACATTTACTGCAAATGCTCTAAACTCTATTTTTACCAATATTTAGCCAAAAAACTCATGATGACACTATACCATGGTTCTCTTAGCATGAAAAAGAAAACAATTGTAGCAGTATTTTTGATGTTTGGTATGCTAAATGCTAAAATTTTTGCATTTAGCGCGACTAATGCTAGTGTTCTTAAACTTCTTCATGCTATATTCTCTTCACCTAACACAATACACTCAACAACCTTTTCTTGCAACAAGTAAGACTGTGGCTTTAATACCATTTGCTTAAGGTCTCTTTTTATGCGCCTCCCCTTATATCCTTACACTACTTTAGGCTACATTTGGTTAGAGGTGGAACAAGGAGAATGAAAAAGAAATGAGAAAAAATTGGATTTGGTGTTGTTTAGTAAGGAGATAAAGGTTAAAACTTTTTGGTGGGCCCAAACTTTTTCTCCCTGAGCCCAACAAAAAGTAATTTTCCCAAAATGAGGAGAAAACTAGACAGAGAACGGGGCCAATGATGTGGACAAAAATGTCCCGTATTGCAACGTTGTTCTTTCTTTTCTTTTTTTTCTTTTTTGCTCTTTTTCTTCTTTGTTTTCTGTACTGTGCAAAGTTCACTAACTTCACTTGAACAGTTGTATCATTCTCATATTCATAGGAGTTTTTGTCCTTTTCTTCTTTGATTTTCTTATAATTCCCCAATTAACATTCACTTCTGATTTCTCATTTGGTTTTTCTTTTTTCCATCCATTTTATTTTATTTGTTTCTTGTTTCCCTCAATTTTTTACTCTCTTTTTTTTCATTCATCTGTTTTGGATTCTTATACTTTTTTTTTTAGTGAAGTGTCCACTCATACACAATTTTTTAATAAAATTATAATTTTTTTTCCTAATAGGAGCATGAGAGTAAATTTATGCAAACTACATTTTCCAACGCTCCACTTTTCCATCTCCCAACCAAACCCAAACGAGAGAATTTAAAATATCTTCTATCCTCCGTATTTTCCACCCTCTTCCTACTTTTTATTCTTCCACATTTTCATCCATCTAACCAAACAGACCCTTAGTGAGTAGGAGCAAAGAGCCCATAATGCGCTGTTTTTGTTTGACCAACATATACTATTTCCATAAGCAAACTCCCTCAAGTTGTACAGGGATTTGGTGGCTCTCAGTTCTTGAGATTTTTTATCCAAGCAATCCTTTTGATTAAAATATATGTACGTATTAAGTAGGAATTTTAAACATAATACAAGGTCTCAATTTAAAGCGCGAGCACCTTCTTATTAATATGAATTTCACTGTAGTCCCAATTTGTATTGTCTATTATATATATGGTAACATTATTCTCCCCTTATAGAGAGGGGATTAGGATCCAAAGTCTCCTCATAAGGGAGAGTGAAAATGAAACTAAACCCATCAAAAAAGAAAAAGAAAATGGTACAAAACCACAAAACACTTTACATATTTTGTGACATTTCATCATTTATGTTTTATGATACTAAATTCAATAAAAATCACCTCATATCTTCATTTGAATGATCTCACACTAACTTGTGCTTTTCTCTAACTATCAACTAACGTATTAGGATCATTTCCATTTCAAATGGATTCATTTGTGATTCACATTAAATATTATAAATTTAAAAGTGTATTCAGTGTCATATCATTTAAAATTTTTTAAATAATATGACACTTTGTACATTGTCAAATTGTGAGTGCGTCATCCATGGAGTATTCATATATTGAAAAGTTCAGAAGTTTTGAAGTGGTAGTAACTTTCTACTGTGAGTTCATCTACTGATATTGTAGAATTTAGGCACAAATGTTTTGTATTAAATATTAAACTTCTCTTTACTATAGTGGATTGCTTATTAAGAAGGTTTCCCCCTAGGTTTTTTTATTATTATTATGAAACTAGTTTATTTATTTGGTTTTCTAGGTCATCATATCTTGTCTTATTTACTATTATGCTATGCATGATATTAATGTTTGTTTGTTTAATCAATGACTATTCATAATTTGCCTAATTAATCGCTTGACTTAAAATTGGTTAACTCTATTAACTGGTGATTAAATTTCCCAACAGATTTTTTTTTTTCATTTAAACTATTTTTTTAATATAAGAAGGGCATAAAAATAAATTTATACAAACTACATTTTTTATCCTCTCAATTTTCTTCTCAGCTAAACAAAATAATTTTCTATTTCTCTAATATTTTTCCATCCTCCAACCAAACACACAAAAAGTAAAACTAAATCTTTTCTATCATCCAATTAAACAAAAGCTTAAAGTAATCAAGTATGATTGATATGGTGTATGGCATATGTTAAATATATTATTAGCAACGCGATGTGTTATACCATGTTGTATATGCTAGAGTGGATGCGGAAGAGGAAGCATAGAATAGGAACACCGAGAACACGAGGGTTGTGTGGTTCAGCCTTGACGGCCTACATCCACGGAGAAATCCCTTAAGGGCTACATCTTTATTGTATAAAAGTGTAATACAATAACCTGTGTTACAATGAACCCTAACATGAGTATATATAGGCGACTAAGCTCTAGACTACTAGTACAAGCAGGAATGGGCTTGGGCCTATTACATTGGGCTAATATGACTAATATATCTCTAACACCCTCCCTCAAACTCAAGGCAGAAGCTCGATGAAGGCTTGAGGTTGGATAAGCATGAGAAGATCCCTTGGAGATGCCTTTAAGAATGCCTTTGAAGAAACCACAATGAAGAATATGCCAATTGACCAATTTCGGAGTTTCAAATGAAGAAATGGAGTCTAAAATTGGAATCTACACGAAAAACTGAGCAAGATAGGCCCTTTTGAAAATTTTTGACTTTTGGTCAAAGGTCAACGCAAGTCAAAGTCAACGGATCCTGGTCAAAGTCAACCATCAGTGCTCACGGGTCAGATCTAGGTGGTCCGGGTCGGGTCGGTCTGGGTCAACGGTCAACTGGGTGACGTGGTGCTAACGAGGCGACACTGTTTACGTGGCGAGCTGCATGGCTGATGACGTGTCTAAGGTTGATGCGGATGAAACTGACGTGGCCTTTTGCTGACGTCATATGAACCTGAAGTAGTTCTTCGGCGCGTGGCAGGAGCGTGACGGCGACGGCGGGTGAGTGAATATCCAGGTGTCACGTGGCAGCGTGTGCTTCAGTGTTTAGCAGCAGAATTTTAAGGTTTTGCAGATCGGAGGACGCCAAGGCCGAAAGATCGACGTGTGTGCCGATAATCCTATCTGGGAGTCAAGGAATTTGGTGGCGCGTGGAGTTTTTCCGGAGCTAACGGCGGCGAGTGGTGGCGCATGGTTGTGTTTCGGGTGACCGAATTTCTGGGTTTTTCTCATGGAAGGCTGAGGAGCCCGTCTATGGTGTTGGTTTCATTAGGTGATGCTTGGATTTGCACAAATCTGATAAGTTAAGTCCCAGCTTGCTTGGTTATTGGATTGTGACACAGCACAGAGCCATGGTGCCTGCGAGATGCCGTGGAGTCTAGGTCCAGCAGGCAAGCACGTGTGACTTTAGATGATGGTGTGCACGTGATAATCTTCTTTGCTTGCTAGAGACGTTTGTTTGATGCCAAGAACGAAGTTTGGCTCTGATACCATGTTAAATATACATTCGTGGAGGAATCTCTTAAGGGCTACATCTTTATTGTATAAGAGTGTATTACAATAAATTGTGTTACAATGAACCCTAACATGAGTATATATAGGCGACTAAACCCTAGACTACTAGTATAAGTAGGAATGAGCTTAGGCCTATTACATTGGGCTAATATGACTAATATATCTTTAATAGCATAAAAACTATAAAAGATGAGGGAAAGATGAGATTTAAATTACAAACATAAAACATTCCAAATGACACTATTGTTGTTGAATTATTACTTGAACCCTAAGCCTAAAGCCTTTCTAAAGAGATGGTAGAGAGGAAAATTATTTTTCCTTTCTAACATCTCTCGGCATTGTTGCCGTACAAACCCAACATGGCATGTTGGCCGACATTTCTTTTAAGACAATATTTTCTGCCTGGTATTGTTTATTTCACATGGTGTGTTTTTATAAACCAAAGACTTAGGGTCCATTTGGTAACGTTGTTATAATAATGTTGTTTGTATTTTTTGAAAATATGTGTGGGTGAAAAAGTGTGTGAAAAGACGTGTAATGTTGTTTAAAAACTAAAAATATGTGTTTAAACACATATACCAAACAGGCTCTTGACTTACAAGAGCTTTATCATTTTCTTTATTCGGTGAGAAAATCGAGCAGAAAATTAGACCCAAATCTGTTAAAACACATATTTTCAGTTTTTGAAATTACTCGCATCGTTTTTCGCAAGGCAGCAAGGACAAATTTAATACCATGCGAAGTGTCAAACACGGTGGAAATCATGATTCAAACATCAAGTGTGGAGCCTTATTATATATAGTTGCCTCCGTCAGAATCCGCAGTGAGTGACAATGACTTTATGACAATGTTAAACATCGTCCAAGCAACCCATGTGAAACTATCAAACCATTCCCACTGGAAAATTGTGGAATATCCAATGTGAAAATAATATGATTCTTCTAATCTTCTTCATGTTAGAATCAAACAACACTATTTTTTTCAATTCAAGAGTGGTACGTACACATAATAGAGGAAAATGTTAACGAACACCCGTTAAATGTTGTACATATCAGTAGCTATATAATATTCGAAATACAGAGAGGTATAGATGTCTACCACTGTTCCACCCAATACACTACATCATCGTCATGGATTCATGGTGCTGGGACCCTACTGCCAGTTGCTTTGCAGCCTTATTTCCCTGACTAGACACAGTTCCAAAGCTTGTTATGCATAAATTGACCAAGTCTTAACGTACATGGTGGGTGTGAGTTGAGAGCTCCGTTGTAACACGCTGTGAATTACAGTCCACTTCCAGGTCTCTAATCCCCAAACTCCATTGCGAATTCAAGTGTGAGTGGAAAGCTTTACTACTTATAATTCAGCACGGTCATTTCTTCCCTGCAAACGTTCACACATAGCACTGATGCATTGAAAAATAGATTCTTGGTAAATGTTTTATTGGGAGGAATAGAACTTCAATAATTTGCACGAACTAGTCGTAGTCAATACGCAACTTTTTTTTTCCTACTGAAACGAGAATAGATTAATATAGTCAACAACTTAATATATATACAAGCCATGAGAGAAACTCTCCCATAAAGAGCTAGGGCCACGAGAAAAAAATAAAGGATATCGGAATGCCATGGATCTAAATTAAGTTAGCTGTAACTAATTTAGGTACATAATAAAATTATACTGGGCCTAGTTTCATCTAGTAAGTAGTAACCTTCATACATCCTTATATAATATAAGCCATTTCCATTCTCCGATTTGGGTTCTCGACTTCTCGTGCTTCTACCCCCAATACGCATCTTAAATAGTTCCAACTAGATATTCTATCAATTATCATAGTACTTTAGCTTTATTATACAATTATCTAACACGAGCAGGAAAACCAGTGCTAGTGTGTACGTAGCATGGCTCAACCATGAAACAAAATTTTTCGGAGGAAAGAAACTATTTGTTGTATCTCTTATTTATACGTTTAATGTGAAAACAAAATAAGTGATATACATAAAACAAAATAAATTTCATCATTTTTATAATTTTACTGCAAAATCATGATATTTAATTTTCTATGTAAAATTAATCTTAGTTTGTATTATCAAATTATCAAAAAAGAGTTATGTGTTAAAGCATTTGTTTGGATATGTTAACAGTGTTGGGTGATTCTATTAATTATTAACTGAATTCATAATATATATATATATATATATATCTTTTGAAAAACACACACACACAAGAGAAAGGGGTTCAATACAAAGGTACATCATAAACTTTACTCAAAAGTCATGGTAACTTTTAAAAGAGGATGAGACAAGTTAAACTACACACAATAAATTAGATTATATTGTTCTATGCTTTAAATAGATGAATCATAGTAAAGCCCAAATACAAATACAAAAACTTAATTATTAATCTTTCTCTTATCAAACAATAAGGGGAATAGATTTCAAATTTAAAAAATAATTAATCTATATATGGTTTGTTTTAGAATAAGGGGAATAGATTTCAAATGTTTAGGGCATTGGTTTAGGAACTATTTTTAGAAACATTTTATTGGAAGAATGATAAAACAATAAATGTTGTTAATAGCTTTTTACATTTTCTATTAAAGTAGTGTCAAAATTGTTCTATTATGGTTTATTAGCAATTGCCCTAAGGGCTTCCATTAACATGTCCCACATATATATCTAAAAGTTGAAGCATTGCATTTATTGTCCTTTAAAAGTCATGAAACCAAGAAATTCCAATGCCTACAAATTAGCAATTGTATTTATTTCCACTGTTCTGTTTTTCTTTTTGTTTTCATCCTTTCTTGTTCTTTATTGGATGAGAAATATATATAAAAAAAAATAATAAAAAAAAAAAAATTGCCTTCTATGGTTTCAACAATAGACCTCCTTCCAAATTAATGTTTCGTACAAAGAACTTTATCAGGTGACTTATCAATTCTCTCCAAGTAATTTAATTGGATCTAGCAGTTTTGGGTTTGTATATAAAGGAGCTCTTGATCAAGAAGACATACTAGGTGCTATAAAGTTTCTTAACCTTTAACACAAGGGAGCTTCCAAAAGTTTCATGGCTGAATGCAATGCATTACGAAATATCCGGCATCGGAAACTTGTTAAGATATTAACATGTTGCTCTAGCATGGATTATAGTGGGAATCAATTCAAAGCTCTAGTCTTTGAATTCATGACAAATGGGAGCTTAGATATTTGGCTGCATCCAAGGATAGACATCGAAAAACAATCAAGGAACTTAAGCTTTCTTCAAATACTAAATGTTGCGATTGATGTGGCTTCTGTAATAAATTATCTTCACAACCATTCTGCATAACCAATTATTCATTGTGATTTAAAGCCGAGCAATATTCTTCTTGATAATGACATGATTGCTTAAGTAAGCGGTCAACTACTAATGATTCTTCTCAAAAGCAAACTAGAACATTTGGGATAAAGGGATTTATTGACTATGCTGCTCCAGGTAATGTCTTTCCAATTCTGTCTGAATCCTAACGTTAAAATAATTGTATGAAACATATTGATTTTTTTAAAAAAAATTTGCAGTTACCTTACTATCAACACAAAATTCTCTCTCTCACATGCAACATGGAAACACGAATACACACACTCAATTTATTTTATTTAAAAAAAAAAAAAACTAGTAAGGAAAGCTTTAAACATGATTTAAGCATCAATTAAATTAGTTGACAAGTATTACTATCTATTCAACACTATATCTTTGTGATGATAGCTTCCCATTCGGCTATATCAAATATGGTGTAGTTGCTCTCAAAACATGTTGTGCATTTTTTTCTTGTTCGTGTCCTCATCTTAACAAGTTGTCAACAAGCAAAAATTTCAAGTAATGGATAATAATGTAGGACACATGATTTTGTTTTGAACATGGGTGGACTGTGGATCCAAGCCATTTAGGAAGGTCAGTGTCTAATGTGTCCAATATGATTATATGACCATATCATTTAAAAATTAATTTGATAAGATTATCCTAATCCTAGCCATTGACCATACTTCCTTTACTACTACATCTAAACCATTAATATTACCTCCTTCTACTAGACCCCAAAAGTTTTATTCTAATGGACATATTGCCATTTTTTTAACTTAAAATTTTTTACAATCATGGTATCTATCATCATGTTTTTCCTTATTTCAAAACTTTTTTTTCTACCTTTTTTATTCTAATGAATAAAATGAATTTGCACTCTCCTTAAATCCCAAATCTCATTATAAACAAGAACTACAAAATCTCATTACATAACATAATATGTAGAGTATGGCATGGGCAGTGAGGCTTCAACAGAGGGGGACGTGTGTGTGTACATATATATATATATTTATATATATATATATATATATATATATATATATAGCTACGGGATATTTTTAATGGAGATGTTCTTGGGTTAGAGACCCATTGGCTAAATATTTAAAGATAATCTCAATCTCCATAATTTTGCAATGCTGGCACTAACGGAAAAGCTTGTTCAGATTGTAGATCCAATCCTTCTACCAAGAGAAGTTGAAGAAACAAAAACATCAACAGTGGCTAGAGAAGATAAATTTGAAAATGAAATTCAAGAAAATAAAGAAACTCATGATATTGTGAACCTGTGCCAAACTGATGCCAATGTGCATAAGTGCTTAGTCTCGGTCCTTGAAATTGGACTTGCATGTTCAATGGAGTCAGCAGAAGAAAGAATGAATATGGAGGAAGTTACCAAAGAAATACATTTGATAAAAAAGGCTTTTCCTGGTTCTAGGATCCAAAGAGGTGGACTTATATCCAAGTTGAGGTAATGCTATATTTCAATTTTGAATTTGCTTAAGTAGAATATCGCATGAAAATTATCTCGCAAAATAATTACTAGTCAATATGTTTATATATATATGTATGTATGTATGTATGTATGTTTCTTTCTTTCTTTGTTCCAATTAATTTCACGTAAACACAATTGTAGATTTTTTTTAAGAAAAAACTTTTTTGTTAGATAATCATGATTTTTGAATTGATTTTTTTTTTTTTTTTTTTTTTTTTTTGAGAAGGAAGACACTAAGTTATTTTATTCCAAAACAGTGGCTAAATCAGCCTGAACAAAAGGGAAAATTGATGGTGGAACATCCTCCATCCATATTACATTATCTGGGTAATTTACTATTAGTTTAACCAAAAAATGTGCAACTTTGTTACCCTCTCTCTTAACATGAGAGTAGGATAATTTAGAAAAAAGGTTCTCAAAAACACATGCATCCAAAATAAGCAAACCATAGGAAGACAAGCTTGGTTCCTTCATCTTCAAACCATTCATCACGATTTTTGAATTGATTTAGTTGTTCGCACTAAAGTTTTTGACTATTTAGACCAAGAACTTTACTGGATAAGGTACTTTAATTTTCTTTAATGGCCGCATGCAAAACGTATTCCTGTTTATGGTATCATAATATTTATTTACAATCATAGAACATAACTAATTTTTTTACTTAAATTCTAGGTGCAACAAGCTACTTGAAGAGATCAGTGGAATCTACTTGTTATCCCTATTGAGCAAAGATTTGGCATTTGTATGTGGCGTGTTTAATCTCCTTTGTTTGAACGATCAATGTACGACTTCTTTGGTTCTTAACGTAAGTATTTTTTTTTTTTTTTTTTTGGAGGGTCCCTTAATGGGAATGACAGTCTCCTTTGAAATTTATGAAAAACATAACATGTGCAAGACTTAGATACAGTACTTAGGTGCTATTTCTTAAGTTCACTTCTTAAAATTCTACCATGTGGATTTTTTCTCATGAGATGGAAGTGTATTTTTTTAGTTAAGTAACCACATGACTAAATCTTAAAAAGGGAATCTAAGAAACAGCATCTAAGGTGCTATACCTAAGTTTTGTCCAAATATATCAAATCTAAAATCTCTTATGCCCTCAAATTACCTAATTAAACATTCCTAATTGTTGGGTAAATCATATAAATTGGATAAGTAAAGGGAAAAATGAAGATTTCATCAATAAGCTAACAAAGAAATTAGGAACATTTTAGAGGTTTTGCTGAAACTGCTATATGCTGTATGGATGTCTAGGGTGGCTAATCTGGGGTCTCTGCTAGTCGAAGAGATAATTGGTTTCTTTTTTACTAGTTCTTCTAACTTCTGGTTGACTATTTATAATTCTGTCTTGTATTTAGACCTGAGACTGATTTTTCGGGTTACCCGCAGCTTGACTAAAGGTTTTTCTAGAGCCGAGATAGGCTTAACAAGGTTCCCTAAATGGGGAATGACTATATATGTTTATATATTTATATTAATATTTATAAATATATTTATATCTATACCTCAAGTGCGTAGAGAAGAAAACTTTTACACATTCGAGAGCTCTCATCTCCTTCTCCTTTCTCCTCCTTTATATATATATATATATATATATATATATACATATATATATAAATACCCAGGAGAAAGCGCAGCAGTATTATAGAAGCATAAAACAAAGATATAATAGCAAATAGAGAAGATATAGCAAAATAAATATATTCAAAATAAGATTAAAACGGAGTATAAAATATCAAAACAAAAACTAGTAAAATCTTACTTCAACTGAAAAACTCCTGTCTTTGATACAAAGCTTGGAATAAACTTCTGTCTTTGAAATATAGGATTACAAATAGAAGTCTGTCTGAAAGTATAAAAGATTACAAGGCTATGTCGGTGAGGTCTGGGAGGGAGAAGGTTACAAGCGTCTGTCTTGGCTAAGAGAGGGAGAAAGGGTTCTGTAATTGGATCTAAAACTTAGACCTGTGAGTCTGTCCTTTTATAGAGAAAATAAACCATGTCTGTCTTAAAAAGTAACTCAAGCATGTAAAGTTAGCTTGAGTTAATATGTTGGTGTAAACCTGTATAATCATGGAGAAATTACTATTAATGAACAGTAAAAGTTTTTACTATTCATAAACAGTAATCTGTCGGTGTACTGGTGAGCAGTAGTCTGTCGTGATCTGTCTAGGCACTATTCACGCATGCTGATAAACAGTAAATGTTTGATAATGGTGAATAGTAGCCGCTTTGTCTGCAGTTTTCTTGTTGAGTCTGTCAGCAATCTTTTAGTCGTACATCTGTCACGGTGTCTGTTTTTGGGTCTCATTATTTTCCACATGAATACATTGCGTCTGCCAGCATTGTATTCTGAAAGGATAGTGTCTCTGACGAGACGCCTTCGTACTTTTTTCTAAAATCTTCGCTGAAGATTTCTGGTAGTGGATTGGCAATAATTCTTTTCCTCTGCTGAGGTTAAGAATCTTTTTGGTCTGGGATTTTAGCTTTTGGCTATCTTACTTGCCAGGCAATTGACCGTTAACCTTGGAATTAAGACTAACAAAGTGCAAGTACGCCTTAAAGGCCTTCATGCTATTGTCTAATAAAGTTGAAATGGTGTAGCATGAATGCTACCTTTTCTTTTTCTATCAGGATTTCAACAATCTCACAATGAGATTGTCTATCTGGGTTTCTATTTCATCTGTATTGCCTTGTCTTGCAAAGGGCTTAAAATTCTTTAGGGGACAGTTTTTAAAGGGGAATACAATAAAGTAGCAAAACATCTTTTGAAAGGAAGAAAACAAAAAGGTATTAAGTAATAAATACATCCATTAGTGCTTTTGGGCAAGATCAATGGTATCCCTTATATCATCTGTTACTGGCTCAACTCTGTCAGTGCTTCCTTCTTTAAAAATGGAAATTTCTTTTAACAAGTATGTCTTTGGGGATTGGGGGTAAGATGAACTTGAAGAAAACTTCTGTTTCACATATATTAGTACTAATCCCATTATCTGTCGTGGAAAAAGAATAGAGTTAAGCCAAAAAAAGATTTCCTATAATAACTTCAGAAGATAATCTGTCAGTTAAAAGGAAAGGTGCGTAGAGAAGAAAACTTTTAGTCGTAGAGCTAAGAGCAGTAGTTTTCTTCTCTACGCAACTGAGAGCTCTCATCTCCTTCTCCTTTCTCCCTTCACACACACACACACAAAAAAGAGAAAAGAAAGGAGTGCATTGTTGCTAAGGTAAATACCTAAATTTTATTTTTATATTTATATATATATATAAATATATATTTATATATATACACATATATATGAGTCACACCCTAATAGTACTGGCATTTCTAAAAATAAGTATTTCTCAAATTTTTAACTCTTAGTGCACAGTATCTATAGTTGTGCAATGTAACAGCAAAAAAAAAAAAAAAGTTTATATATTGACAATTATCCAAGATATTTGTTGTGATGAAGTTTACGCGGGCTCTGTTTTCTCACACACTTTCTCTCTCTCACAGGAGAGCTTAATGGACGATCTGATCAGAGGTTTTTGGGTTATTATTTCTATATTGAGCTAACCATTGCTCTGGTTTTTCGATTTAAACTATTTATTTTCTTCTAGTGGCTAGTTGGATTTGAATTCTAAGAGCATTTATATATGGGGTGCTGAAAAATTATTATTTATTACCTTAAAAAAAATTATTTTATCTATTTTAAAACTTCTTTTAACAATACACTCAATATCTCATTTCTTATTTTAATATACAACCTATTATAATAATATAAATAATTTCAACCAATTTAACATACAACCAATTAAAATAAATATTAAATAAAAACTCATATACCTTTCTCTCTTCCCCACATATCGGTCTCTCTTCCTCAACCAAATGGATCAAAGCCTTTTAACCAAAATCGAACGACCCAACCACCACAGCACAACGAGAAGAAGCTTAAAACTAGGGTTTAGAATACTGGCTTTAATTTTAATAACAGCATTGAAGTAATATCTTACTTCATATAAGATCACTTTGAAGATTATACTTCTCAGTAATTTTGATGCTGAAGCAGAGCTACTGCAGACTCTGCAACCAAAATAAAAAGGACGAGTGTGCCACATAAGATAACATGTAAAACTAGCCAAAGTTTTGAGGCATTTAATATGCAAGTGATGAGCATGACTTGCAGAAAAACTAGTGATGCTGTGAAGGCTATAATAATCATGTTATTCTGTATTGTAAATGGACTAGTTTGAGTTCCAAAAATTTCCAGGCCAGATTTAGAACATGGGCATGGATCTTCATTAGAAAAAACATTTAACTTATCCTCATCTACACCTAAGATGAAATATGGTACAATGCTGCATATCTAGTCATAAAATGGTAATTCCCTCGTCAATAACTTCATCAATCATTCAAACTACAATTCTTTTGTTAGAATTCTGTATTCTCTCATTTATAAGGTCCATGTAAACAAAGCATGGATCAAGTATTCTTAGAAAACTTCTTGATTACAGGGATTCCTGTGTACCTACTTTTATAATGCACTCCTTTTGCCAACTTCTATTTGGTCAACATGCATCATTGGGACAACTTTTATATTCAAAGCAGAAAGCCAAAGCAATTGGTTTCACCACAGCGGAAAGCCAAAGCAATTCAACATAATACACACATACAATATGGCAAAAATTGATTGAAAAGATCCATAACTAATACCCAAGTTCAAACATATACAATGTAGCAAACATTGATTGAAAAAATTTATAACTAATATTATAAATTCCTAGTTATTGAATGGAAAGCACATTTCCCAGACAACCAATACTAACAATCCCTTGGATTGAGCCTTGCAATCTCGTTGTGCCTGTACTCACAATAAAATAAAATAAAAAATCAATCAATCAATATTTGTATGAAAACTGTAAAGGAAACAGAGATTATGATTAGAACTTGAATAATGAAATCACAAAAGTCGAACAATTAGAACTCGAAATAGGGAAATCGATGATGAGCTCAGTTTACAGAGAAATGTGAAACGAAAATCATGGGGAAATCAATGAAAAAGTGTGGGTAAACCAAAAAAAAAAAAAAAATCAAAGACGAAATTAGGGTTTGTGACTTCCATGATCAAATCGTACCTAATGATCGTCGAGTCGAGCTGAGTTTGGATTTGTGCTTTCTCAATTTCTGTGAGAGAGTGAACTAAAGTAGAATTTTTTGCTTTGTGGCTATCTTTTTTTAAAAAATTTTGTGGGCTTTTTCAAGGGCTGAAAATTTTGTCATATTTTATCATGGGTTTCGGTTTCATTCGGTCGGGTTTCGGTGTTTGGGAGGGGAGAAAACAAAAGCAAGAAAAAACAGAGAAGAAGATCTGAAGAGAGAGAGAGAATTGGGGGAGGGGGTCGGCGTCGAAGAAGAGAAAATAATAAGTTGCTAGAGTGTGACTGTGTGAGAGAGAAAAAATGGGAGCGGCGGCTGAAGAAAAAAGAATAAAATGCGGCTGGAATATAACTAGGTTTAAAAAACTTAGAGTATCCGTCGCAGCTAGTGCAAAAATTATGCCATTTTGCTATACTAAATGCCTACTTTATTATTTTACCACATCATTTTGCAACATCTCATTTATCAGATGTTTTATAATTCAATTCTATACATTAAAATAATATTTACTACACATTAAAATACATTATTTTGGTTTACCACATCTGTCCGTACCGTTGCAAATTTGCAACGGTATGGACACAAAATGATATATGTGCCAAATATATGCAACATCTGCTAGGGAGCTATTTTTTGTGTTTGGTGTGGGATATGTGCCAAATGCTAAGCATTTGGCTCATATCCCACATCTACTGTGGGTGCTCTTACAGCCCGTTTGGTAGAGATGATAAGGAGCATTTGGTACATGTGTTTAAATAACAGTTTTCAGTTTTTTTGAAAATATGTGTGGGTGAAAAAGTGTGTAGAAATATGTGTAATATTGTTTAAAAACTAAAAATATGTGTTTAAGTTTATGTACCAAACGGACCCTAAACAACTCATTTTCAGTTTTTAAACAACATTACATACTTTTTCATCCACACGTATTTCAAAAAACTACAAACAATATTACTCAAACTCTTTTACCAAACGAGCCCTTAAAAACTTTTAAAACCCGAACTCCTAGCCAGCACACTCACATTATACCACCAAGCTACACACTCATACATGTTTTAATATTACATATATATCTATATATCGGTTCGGTTCGGTTCGGTCGTGCGGTGAAAAAGAATAAGTCTGGTACCACACATTTTGGCACAACAAATGCCACAACTCGCCACATGGCGAGTTGTGGTTGGTGGAGGGATGATGGAGTTGTGGCATTTGTTGTGCCAAAATGTGTGGCACTAGACTTACTCGGTGAAAAAATCCAACACCGCCACTAAACCGAAAACCGAAAAAATTATATATCTCAAACCGAAACCGAATCAAAGTAACAGAAAACCAACTGAAACTCTAAAATTTTGATTGGTTTCGATCAGTACAATCAGTTGGTCAGTTATTCTTACACCCCTAGTTGCTTAGGAGAAGTCGATAAAACACTAGTTCCAAGTTCTCCCAACTCAAAAAACAAATCAGTCTACATTATCATGAAAGTGAGCAAGTCATTTTGGAGTTTGATTTGTGTCCTGTCCTCAAAAGAACATCAACAAGCTAGATCCCTTTTTGTAATAAGGCAGTCTTACAAGATTAGATGATAAATCATCTTACTCTATTTTTCGATGTTCAACTCTACCTAAAATTTCACTAGCTTTCATGGCTTCTAATCTAAATGTCCGTTCCTACGTCAATACAATATAGTAATTGATGCCACTTGTCCAAGTTTGAATTTTGTTACGCCAACCCTAATAAATTTCTAGGGTTTTAAAAAACTAGTCTAAGTAATACACTAGTCTAAGAAAAATTTCAGTTAGTTCAACTGGTAAAATTTCTTGTCTTGAATTTCAAGTAATAAACTAGTCCAAGTAATAAATAAATAAAAACCTTATAGCCACAAAGAAATAATTTTTCTAAATGTTTTATATACTGAGCAAACAACCTTTTATTTTTTATTTTTTTGAGAATCTAAGTGAACAACTTAACACATACTTATTATGATTAATATGCAGGTTAGCATGACAATTCATATAGATTTGGTTTGCACTTAAATAGCAGTGAACCACCACGCATTATTGACGCAATGGTCACTCTATAAGTATAAGTGCTTGTGGAATGTGGGGGTAAGGGTCGAGATTCAAGTCTCTAAGAGGGAGACTCGCACATATATACACTTAGATTAGACTAGAGTATAATTTCTATCTTATAAAAATAAATAAAAATAAAAATTCATTGAAGACCACTCTTCTAGTGTGTGTGTTTTTTATTATTTTTTTTTAACTTTCTTTACTTTGTCGTGTAATGCAATGGAAAACAATTGAACTAATATTGTTCATGTCCGAATTCCAAAAGATATGAAATGGTTTTGTAGACTGATTATTAAGGGCCCGTTTGGTAGAAGAGTCTGAGTAATGTTGTTTGTGTGTTTTTGATATACGTGTGGGTAAAAAAGTGTGTAATGTTATTTAAAATGTGAAAATATGTGTTAGAACTAGGCTACCAAACAGGTTGCCAAATATTTTGAGGAAATATATAAAAGATTTTAACTACATTGTTGCGTTGTGTAACATTGTTAGGTAAATGATAGTCTCAAACCCCCCGGCCCAAAAAAAAAAGTAGATCTATATTCTCTGTTGAGAAATATCCAAAACAAAACTGAGAGTTGGAACTTTACTTACCAGTTCATTGTGTAGCATTGCTTCGTAACATTACTTCATGAACTTTGCTACATGTTGTCAAGTTCAAAACTGGGCAAGTTACTTCGATTCACTAAAATGGTTTGATTTCTTAAAGTGTGTTTCATTTCCATCATCTAAAGGCTATCGCATCTAGCTTTTCTAGCCGGAAAAAAAATAACAGGAGCTAATTATTCAGTAGTCATACATTATACACAAAAAGATTTAATTAGGAAGCAGATTTTTTCTCTCTACCCTTTTCTTTTTCATTAGTAATTCAGAGGCACATATCTCAATACCATGATTGCTAGAGGAACAATTCTCGGAACAAGGGAAATAAAGAAGAATAGTCGTCAGAACAAAAGTCATTATTTTCTCATTAGGACATCATCTAGAATGTAGCTGCAATCTGATGGAAGGAACCCACCTACATACCCCTAAAATAAACAAAACCATCCACCCCAAATTAAATCTGAAACTAAACATGGTGTCGAGGTCCAGAAACTTCATAAATTAAACTCCCATTCAAGTGGCAAAAAGAAAAGGGGTTACACAAACTGTGTGCAAAAATACTAAATGGGCTTCTTCATCTTATTTGTCTAATTACAAATGGATGATAAAAATTAATAAATACGGTGTTTATTCTTCACTCATCCTATCCATATCCACTTAAACTTCTTTGTTCTTCTTCTGGTTGCGGATCTAATTTTAAGACCTTGTGTGATCAACTCACTGAGACTTTACAGCACTTGGTTGGTCAGGCTCAGGATGGCTGGTTTACCTTCAAGGTCTTGAACCTTTAACATTTATGTTTAATGATTACAGTTGTATAGTTGTCTACCTTTGTCAAAGGTGAGAAAGATAAGGAGTTTTTTGAAGATAAAATATCAGGAAGTTTATTCACTCTTAATGGTTTAAATCAATAAATGCAGTCTGTCCCTAAAGTTAAGAGTCTGCAGAAGAAACTATTAGAATTCGTGAATGTTATCATCCAAAATATTTTCCTGTAAAATCTGTTCAGTTTCTAAATGAGGATCATTTGGGTTATATTACTAAGATAGAACTTAATTATAGATTTATTCGCAGAATTGTGTGTTAGCACCATGTTAATCTGACATTCTCTATTGTGATTGAATCCTGCTTATAGATGGAAAAGAACTGGAGGAACTCAAAATTGGGAGCAAGGAAAAAGATAAACTTTATAGAGATGAAATGTGCAGGACCGCCAATCTCATAGAGGAAAAAGGTAAACATTTTTCTTGGCAGATTTTTAGGTGGCATTTGTCATTTTTATTGCTAAAGGCTGACAGCTTGCTCCTCCTATGGACTGCTGGTTCATATGGAAAAATGATAAAATATAACCGAATAAATTTAGATCACAGCAATTATAGAAGAACTTCATTAGGCTTTGATTTCACTATCTATTTATTACTTTGGAAGACATTTGAAGTTCAAGCATCAAAGCACCATAAGATTTGCATATGCTAGGTTCACCTTCACGGCTCAAAGAATAATAAAGTAGATGGCCTTTGGAGCTATGCAGTTATAATCAGTTTTGGAAACAAAGCCAAATTCCTCACCATATGATCTATACATCTTAAAATCTCCAATTTTTAGAAAGGGTTGCATTGAGGGGTTACAGAACAAAATAATACCACTTTAAACAGGCTTAGACACAGAAAATTACCACAAAAGACTGAACTTCTGATGGAACCGTTGATTTGAGAACTCCCACTTCTAAGAAACCCGCCAACAGTTTAAGAGCAGAGTTTATCTGTAACAAAATCCTATTAAAATCTAACAAGTCAAACTAATTTCATATAATCACAAAACTTCAAACTCATTACCTTATCTGTTTCCCCCATAGTAGACTGAGGATTCTTATGAATTAGGATTGTCCCACCAGGCTTCAATACTCTTAATATTTCCTCAAACAACCAGTCAGTGGGAAATTCAACTGATCTACAGATACAAATAACAGTCTCAAAAGAGGAAGACTCCACAGGCAGCTGATCTGTTGTAATTCAAGACCATAATCGGAAGAGAAATGAGAACAGAATATTTGAATTAGAACTACTATGGAAACATTCTTTAAAAAAAAAAAAAGGAGGCTTGAATTTAAAAGACCCTGTAAGAAGGTCAGGTAAAAAAATATAATCATGGCACCTGAATAAAAGGGCTAATAGACTTATAAAATTATGTATCTTGTTAGTAGGGGCTTGTAAAACCAAGCTATTTATAATCTGAAATTATACAATAAACAGCACAAAGACTTCCCTATAATAAGAAGCATAAGAAACGGCTATAAATAATAATCATGATCCAAAATTTTCTATAATTAAATTAAGAGAAAAATAAATAAGGAATAATATAATTACTGGTTAAGTTTGTGAAAATGAAAGTGTGTTTATATATATATATATATATATAAGTTGTTCAACCCAAACATGGCCTTGAATTTCAAAATTATTGTAGGAAAAATAATATTCTATGCTCCCCAGTTATATATCACTGAGATATCAGGCTGAAGCCACAGAGCTTCTATGCATACACAAAGAGTTCACATAACTTGACTATAAGCTACACAAACTACCTTCATACAATCTATTTCTAACTTCAGCAAGAATGATGTATATTAAGTTCAGAATTAAATTTAAAAAGGCACATTCTTTTATTGGATAAATAGAAGGGGGAAGAAAGTCACAAATCATAATACACTCCTCCTGATATCATAGAGGTAAATGAAAAAGCATCATACCAATCCCACATGAGAGAGAGAGAGAGAGAGATGAATGTGTGTATCTTTTCGAGGATATTACTTACATAATATTTTGGTCTAGTGAATGGCTAGTACCCAGTAATAATAAGAAATAAGTTACACAGTCCCAACAGCAACCTCAATTTGGATGAATAGGCACACAATTAATGCAGTCTAACTCAACTCTCAATGGATTCCCCGATGTTTACATCTATAGAAATATGAATTGCACATAGATCACTGTTACAAAACCCAAAAGAGGCAAGAGAAAGAGAAACATACTCAAAAGAAGATGCTTGAGTAATAATTTTAGGATCACATTGTTCAACCCCTTGAATACCGAGCTCACTCACTGCAGTAGAAACAGCGTTAATTGAGAGAACTGAATCATCTGTAAATGCCAGCAGACTACCCTTCATTGTGGTGGTAATGGTATCCTCCATATCAAAATGTAAAATGTCCCGCTGCCCAATCAAATATCAATCTTTCTTTAGCAGTTAAATATCCCATACTTGCTTAAAACTCGAGTTCTAAAACTGTAATACATAACTAAATAACTTTGTTGGAGTGCTTTTTTCCTAAAATTATGCTATTTGGCCAGATAGTTGCTAGCATGTTTATTCTTTCCATTATTATAATGGAAAATAGAGCTAGCTTAACATACAACTGATCTATACTCAAATTGTTACTTTTTTTTTTTGATGAGCTCAAATTGTTACTTTATATTGCAAGTTGGGACACAAACTTATTAGTTAAATACCTAACACTAACACTAACACCCTAGGTAAATACCTTAAGCAGATTGTTCCATTTAGCCATAAATAATCACACATTATCCCAACTATTAGCATATGAAACTCAAGAATATAAATAACAGTACATAACTGCAAATTCAAAAACTCTAAATTATAGCGTCACATATTATTTGTGGTAAGCCTTTTTTTTATTTTTTATTTTTAAGAATACTCTGTTTGGTAATTTTATTTGAACAACAATTTTCGTTATTTAAATAATACAACACGTATTTTCACAACACTTTTTCATTCACACATATTTCCACAATACTTAAACAACGTTACTAAAAATCTCTTATCAAATGGGCTCTAAGTATTTTAACACACACATACACACGGGGAGAGAAGAAAAGTTTTTAAATAAACTAACAGTAATATATATCTAAAATTGTCTAACTCTTGGATACACTGACTTTAAATCTCTTTAAATCACAATATCACACTCATTTTCTAGCGTGGGATTAATCACTGTTTTTTCTTTTTGAGAATATAATTGATAATAAAGAGAGGTATTGTGGCCTAGAAAAAAATAAAAATAAAAATAAAAACAATAAAAAACTGTCAACTCAGGTATTGTTAAAAATGTGACAAATATTTTTTCAAGTAAAATCACTAATTTATAGCCATTAAGAGAGAGAGAGAGAGATAACTTGGTGTGGCCTTTGAGCACAATCTCATTACTAAGCAGAATCCGATACCGATTCTCTTTTTCTTCTTCCTCTGAATCCGAATCACCGAAACTCAGTCCCGGCGACGGTCTCGGCTTTGGAATGGAAGACATTAGATGATGGATCATAGATCATGGGCCGGCCCACACTATTCAGACCGACTATCCCCTTTCTCTTTTCTCTTGTAAGTCTAGCCCAACCCAATACTCAATGCTTTCTATTAAAAACTCATTTCAATTTTAGCCCATTAATCTTTCTATTAGCTTTTTTCTTTTAATAAAAAGGTTGAAGTTTCTACTTTCTATTAAGCAACTTGTTTCCAATAAACTTTTTTTTTTTTTTAAGAATCACGTTTCTAATAAACTTAATGTAATCATTTTTAATCCCTAATGTGTTTGGAATAATGATAACTTGTTAGTTTTTAGTTTGTTTATGTTTTGTAAGTGATTAAAAGCAATCACTTTAAATTAGGGATGACAAAATCACCTTGTCCTGCTTGACCCAGCTTATCTTCTACAAATTTTCCTCGCTCAAAGAGGTGATGGGGCAAGAACGAGTTTTACTCGTCCCGCACCACCCCGAATGTATATAGATATATTTTATTTAATATATATTTGAATTACTCATACATATAATTTAATTTTTGGTATACACATCCTAGTTATAATATAGTTTTCTATAAACATTTTATATTACAATTTTCAAAATGCTTTTCTATAGGGTTGTTCGTTCCCTTTCTATTTCATTTTTATCTTGTCAATGTTAGAACCATCTCATTAAGGTTAGTAACATACTTTCAATTTGCCTCAAACCCAACTTGCCCTGCTTTCTACCCCTATGGATTTTCCCCACCTCAAAGTTGGTACAAGGCAACCATGATCCAAACCTACCCTGCCCATTTCCATACCTAATTTAAATTTTAGGGAGTAAAATCACTCATGTTTTAAAGTTTAAAAACCAACCATGTATTTTTCTTTTTTAATTCATTACCATTTGTTAAAGAGGTAAATTAATTTGTTTTTTGTTACCTATAGATATAAAATAACTATTTATGTAAAATAACTCTTTTTTCTTTCTAATAGTTATGAATAACTAATTATGAATATTTATTAACAAAAAAAAAAAACAATTTATTTGGAATATTACTTTGGCAACAATTGAGAGAAAATGCAATCAAATAATAAAATAGATTTAATAAAACATGCAGTCAAGAATATAAAAAATTGATTATGCACTTAAATTAGTCTAAATAATTAAATATTTGTGAATTCCCTCAAGTACAACATTCATAATCTAAATTATATTGCTAATAACAATTTATATTTCCTAGATTGTTAAAGTGTATGGGTGAAATAGAAAAAGGAACCACAATAAGGGTTCTTAGTGAATGTGAAGATCAAGCAAACTGAATAGAATCCAATCAGTTGGTGGGTCGAAGGCACTCCAATAAGCTAGTGAGTGATAAGATCACACAATAAGCTTGAAGAAAGAATGAATGAAAGTAGAGAATAAAGAGAAAGATCTCTGATTTGTGGGATATTTCTAGGGTTCCCCTAATGGATTTTGGTGGCTATTTTACCATTCAATTAGACGGAGAACTTGACAACACACCACCCCCTTAAGTCAGATGAGGGGATCTAATCATAAGAAGTCTTCCTCATGGTTGTTAGGGGCAAGGTCCCATTGCAAATTTTCTTTTCTAGGCAAGTAAGATTGGTAGCTAACCTCTATGCATGCTTTGTAGTTTGGGCCGAAGTAGGCTACCTCAAACAAGAGGTTTGATTGTTCTGGGTGTAATTCGATCGCACTACACAATTTTGACCAAAGAGGCATACTCAGGGACTTGATTGGCTAATTGGCCTCAAGTTTAGCAAAATGTCTTCAAGTCAATGAAGAAGTCTAGTTTTGCACCACACTCATTAGGCTTGGCCTACTTGGATTGAGCCCCCTAAGCCTACCAATTCCAAGCTTGTGCATCCTTTTTCTAAACTATTAGGTCTTTCAATTTCCCAAGACGATCGAGTTGAGGAAGTGGAATCTTGCAAGTTTTGTGGGTATTTCTTACTGTTTTGAAGATTGGTAGGTTCCACTCATTGGAAACGAAGCTATTTGTTTGAATCATTGGGGTGTGAGCCCTAATGGATAGTTGTTATTTTGAATGACATTGCTTCGATTCCTTTGAAAAAGTTGCGGCTCATTAATAATCCATTCATTTATCATTTTACAAACAAATTTAAAGGGAAAATGTTAAGGACACAAAAGATCTCATAACTTTTGCCACAATTCGTTATGTAGTGAGCTATGAGTGGTGGAGGTCAAATGGTGCGTACACATCTTCATCACTCACAACTTGCCACATGGCGAGTTGTGACAAAAATTGTGAAAGTTTTTGTGTCCCTAGCATTGCTCAATTTTAAGGCATCAACATGTAATTGCCATATTGGTTATTGGCTAGTTATATTACTACGAATATTGGTTTGTTTCCAAATAGCCGTACTAATTTATAAAAATGCACACTAGTGTTCTTTTTATTTTATTTTATTTTATTTTTTAACTTGCTTGCATTTCTTAAGTCTAGCTCTATTGTTAAAGAAATAAACCCAAAAAAATATGGTCTATGTATTTTTTAAAATAATATAACAATTGTGTATCTCAAAAAGGCTATTAAATTTGGGGGGGGGGGGGGGGGAAGTTTATATGGGATAACATAAAAAGCTTTAATTCATAAAAATGAGTATATTTATTTGTACATATGGGATAACATAAAAAGAAAAAAGAGTATATTTATTTGTATTATTATCCTTGGTTCCACCATAAAAATGAAAACCACCATCTTTCCTAATCTCCCATGTGTGTTTATTTCTTAAAAAAAAAAAAAAAAAAAAAAGATGAATAACTGTCTCACATTATTTAAGAGAGTGTATTGTATGTATTATAATTTGCTCCATCATTCTTTAAAAGTTAAATGTGACTTTTAAGGGAAGTTTGTGGTGTGCTTTTATGTTAGAAGTTAGAACCACATTCCTTCTCACTTGTGTGTGTTTATCTATGAAAAAATGTTTTGAAAAGAGAAATGTTATGTCCACAACATTTTTACAATACTGTCATAACAAATCATAAGTGGCAAGTTATTATTTGCTATTATGGGTGGGCAAAAAAGTAATTTAAGTTGTGAATTCAAATTAGAACCAATAACAATTTACCACCTATGATTTGTTATGAAAGTATTATGAAAATGTTGTGGACGTAGCAACTTTCTTATCACACGCACTCCACACATGCGATGAGGCTCTTTTTTTATTTTGAGTTTAATGTAAATTTTTAATTTGAATTTATCTATTGTTAGTGACATTACCGAGGAAGGAATTTTTAAGAAACTAAAATTTAGAATTTGAAATGGAGTAAACTGTTAGTTTAGTGTTTGTTAATTTTTAGGAAAAAATGTATCAAATGTGTGTGAGATATATTTAAATAAAGAGTGTGCTAATTTTTAAGAAAAAAGTTTATCGGTTAGTTTTTTTTTTTTTTTTTGAATTTTGAATTTTGTTGAATTACAATTTTAATCCCATTTTTTTTTTAAGAATAAAGATTATCTAATTAAATTATGGGTATTTTTTATATTTTTTGAAACCATAACTAACTTTCTGAATCCTCTTAATATATAAAGATTATAATAATTAAAATACTTAAAAAAAATTTTATATAAAAAATGTAAATATTTGTTTATATAAAAAATAACTTCAAAATTAAACTCGTCAAATTCATAACCACAGTTTATTGCGTCTTTTTTTTTTTTTTTTTTTTTTTGGAGATATATTGCATCTTATTTAAACTCGTCAAATTCACGCGCGTGCTTAAGTTAAGGCGATTAACGTTAAATACTGTCTTATCTTCAATAACCCTAGTTACTGACTCTCACTCTCTTTCCTTGGGCTCCAAGACTTCCAAATTTCTTTTATATATTTCAGTATTACCTCTAACCCTAATTCTCATATCCTATCATTTGCAATCTGTCTTTCACTTTCTGAGACTCTCTCTCTTTCCTTGTGCTCTAAGACTTCCTTTTTTTTTTTTCTCCTCTTTTGTGATTTTAACTGACCTGTTGGTGATATCATTGCTAATCAAACATGAAAAACGAATTGGATTTCTGGCTTCCGAAAGCAAGTTCGTTGATTAATAAGGTTCGAACTCGGTTTGCAGATGACGATAGCATTTATGAGTCGTTCTTGGTTTTGCTCATTTCATACCATAAGGGTAAGGGTAAAGGGCAACAGGATATGAGTCGGCTTTGTAAAAGGATCCACAATCTTTTCAAGGACCACCCTGATCTGTTCCATGAATTCTTCAGCTTTGTTTCAAATTCGGTTCCTAATGAAACCACAACCAATAAGTCATGTTCTTTTGACTTGCAAGCTTTGTCCCAGCAAGGAAATTCTCTGTTCAAGAAGATTCAAAGCTGTTTACGTGGGTCGGATTATCATTACAACTACTTTTTGGAGCGTATTCACTGCTACACTTCTGGACATATAGGGCTTGATAGTGTTCTTGGAAGCTGTCCTCTGGGTTTCGTGGATGAATTGCATAGTTTTATCAAATATTGTGAGAATTTGGGTGGGTTTCCTGCTCCTGCTGCTGGTGTATTATGTGAGAGTTCATTGGGCTCAGGCCAAAAAAAGCGTAAAGGGTCTCATTTGTCTACTGGTTGTGGTATTGGTGATGAAGTGAAATCGTCTCGTAAAGGCCAACAGTGGCACAAGTATGTGAGGGATGATAATTTTTGTGGATTTCTCGCTCCTGCTCATGCTGTTCCAGCATTATGTGAGAATTCATTGGACTTGATGCGAAAAAAGTGTAAAGGCTCTCATATGTCTGCTGGTGGTGGTGGTAGTGGTGAAAAAGCAAAACCATCTCATAAAGGCCAACAGAGGCAAAAGCTTATAACTAAGGATGATGAAGACCATGAACCTGACCTCTCTAAGTGTACAAAAGCTACACCTAGTTACCGGATTTCAAATGGCACTTTGGTGTGTGCCAATTTGGATTACTCTATAAAAAGAATCAAAAAAAGCGAGGAGCAGAAAGTTTGTGAGGATTTTGAGGACCTGAAATATGATCGGGATAGGTTCCTAACACCTATAAGATCAACAATAGAGTGTGCAGAGTGGTTAATGAATGAGATACAGGGTAAGTCATTGGAGGAGCCTATCATAGTAGAAGACTACTACTTTAATACAAAGCATATTAAATGCATTGAGACACACTGTAATGTCAAAGGTGATGAGTTACGGGAAAACCCAAGACGTGTGTTACCTGAAATTCTTTATCGCCTTCGCCAAAAGCTAGAAGAGTTTAAGAAGGAACAAGGGTCTGTTACATTCAAAAATTACTGTATCTTTACGGGAAATATGAGATAGAGTTTGAAGAAGTAGATTGCATATGATTGTTATGTATCTCTTTGTTTTTGTTTCAGTTAGATATCTAGTAAATATTTTTTCAAGTGAATAAAATTTTTAGATGTGAATGATCAGTCTGACAATATGCAAATTTATGTATTTTAAGTACTGTTAATACATTGTGTTATGATGTAAATATTCATATAAATACATTATTTTTACTCTAATCATTATTTTAACTAATCACAAACTCACACAACTAAGGTTTGTTTCTCTAATCGCTATTTATCATTTTTATTACTTTTTAGGGTTCATTTCTCTAATTTTTTATATTTGTTTTGTTTGTATTTTTTAGCCAAAAAGCTAAAGTGTTTGACCTAAATATAATAAAATTTTGTACTTTTGAACCTAAATTAAGAAGAAGAAAAAATTAAATTTTGAGCCAAAAACCGAAAAGTAACTTACAAAAGAATCAATTTAAGATTCAATTAGTTCAAAATGTACCGAATTAGACCAAATTATATCAAAATGTTACAGTTTTTTTTATTTTTTACTGACCAAAATGTTACATTGATGTGGCTTAAAATGAGACTAAAAATAATAACTGATACACTTCAATTTTTAAATATTATATAAATAGATAAGTAAAGAATATTTATTCATTTTGATTAAAAATAAATACAAGGCAATCCCAACTACTTAATAATAATTAAAAAGAAAAAGTAGTCCAACAATCAATAGATAGATCAACTCGCTGAAGGCCTTGACCCACCCCTCCCATGGGGCCTGCCCATCCCTCTAGAGGGAGTCCCGTACTACACAATAACGGCACCCCTACTAGTGAGAGTTGACTAGGCAAGATAAGACCCATTTTCGTAATCCATGGGCCACTAAATGAGATCTGACAACTTATAAAAACCTTTGCCGAAAACTTTAGATCCTCTAATATCACCATCTCTAGTTCCCAGGCTCCCAGCTTGAAGCGCGAGCATCTTCTTATTAATATGATTTTCACTGTAGTCCTTTTTTTTTTTTTTTTTTTTTTTTTTTTTTTGTCTATCATGGTAATATTATTCTCCCCTAGGGGATTAGGATCCAAAGTCTCCTCATAATGGAGAGTGAAAATGATACTAACCCATAAAATAAATAAAAAAATAAAAGAAAATGGTACTAAATTCACAAAACTCTTGACATATTTTGTGACATTTCAATATTTATGATACTAAATTCAATAAAAACCAAACCATATCTTAATTTGAATGATCTCACACTAACATGTGCTTTTTTCTAACTATCGACCATACATATTTGGGTCATCTCCATTTGAAATAGATTCATTTTGTGATTCATATTAAATATTATAAATTTAAATGTGTATTCAGTATCACATCATTTAAAATTTTTAAATAATATGACACTTTGTATATTATCAAATTCAGAAAAATAAAATCGGATTTAGTCAGAGGTTATGATTGTAATTGTGCCTGTGTCATCAATGGAGTGTTAATATGTTGAAGAGTTAAGAGATTCTGAAGTGTAGAAAGTTTCTACTGTAAGTTCACCTAATGAGATTATAGAGTGTAGGCACAAAGATTTTGTACTAGATCTTAAACTTCTCTATATTATAGTGGATTGCTTCTTGGGAAGATTTTCCCCAATTTTTTTTTAATTGTGAAACTATTTAGTTTCATTAGTTTTCATAGGTCATCATGTCTTGTCTTATTTACTATTCTGTTATACATGATATTGATATTTATTTATTTAACCAAGGACTATTCATAATTTGACTAATTAATCACTTGACTTAAAATTGGTTAATTCTATCAAATGGGGTCTAAATTTCCTAACAATTTCTTTTTTTCTTTTCAACTATTAATATTTTTTAATGTAATAGGGGCATGAAAGTAAATTTATATAAACTACATATTCTACCATCTCAATTTTCTTCTCAACCAAATAAAAGAATTTTTGATTTCTCCACTTTTCCATCCCCCAACCAAACACACATAGGGGGCATTTGGTTTGCCATAATGTTACATCACGCCATAATATTACGTTATTACAATCTTACATTAATGTAATTTCAATACAAGAATACAACATTACATTATTTAGGAAGGTGATGAGATTAAAATGATGTGATATATTTTGTAATTTTAAATTATGGTAATGTTAGAAAAAATAAAATAAACTAAAAACCTTAATGTCACATCATCATAATGTCATAATGTGCATCACATCAAGGAAACATAACCGCAAACCAAACACCCCCATAAGATAAAACTAAATCTCTTCTATCATCCAATCAAACAATAGTAAATGAACATTAATACTGATGTAACGGAAGAACACTTCAATAGGTTTTGTAACCGTTGATTATTAAAGATGATGAGCCTAATCATCTGATATATTACAAAAGCAATAAAGCCTAGTTAATGACGTAATAATAGCAGCAGACATGATCCAGTTCCTATAAAAGGAATCAGACAACTGAAGGAAGGGTGGGTCAAAAAACTACTACAAAACACTATCTATGTACAAAATAAAGAGGTTGATTCTGATTTAAGCATCGGAGACTCCTCCACCGGGCATAACCTAGTGGTCTCTTCGATTAACTCTGATTATTTTGCAGGTTCTACAAGATTGTCCAAAGCTCTGGATTGGACGAGTGACCCAACTGACGATTTTTGGCATCATCACTTAATAATTGCATCTTAATTAGTTGGTGAGTAATTTTGCAAAATTTTCATCTACAATGCAAAATTTTAATACAAATTAAGTATACAAGGTAAACGAGTGAATTTTCCTCAAAAAAAAAAGGTAAACGAGTGAATAAACGGTTTAAATTTTATAATTATGATTAAATCTATAAATCTATTAATCTATTAATATTTATTACCTCAAAATCCATATAACCTAATTTGAGTGCAAATCTCTCACATTATTGCGCAAAAGACAAGATTGATACTAAGTATGAATTTTACCTCTAATGCTAAAAGCTGAGTAAGAAGTAATCACGGTTATTGAAATGCTTAAGAGGTCGCATGCCATTAACAAAAGCTCTGAAAACTGACTATAATTCTCTTTCCAATAAGGAAAATCATACAACTTTGTGTATGACCTTCAAAATTTAAAGACTATATATAATAATAAGCAAAACCAATTTCCATTTAAGTCCATTCTTTTAAAAACAAGTTGGGTTGGGTCATGGGTTGATTTGACCCAGCCCAACATTCCAACTGATTGGCACGAGTTGACTCGTCTGTTTCTCCGAGTCAAAAATCTTGGGTTGGGGTTTAATTTTGCCAAGGTCTACCAACTGACATCTTAAATTGTTATTTGGTATTTGTCTTGCGTAAAATAACATGGTTTTAAAAATGGAATCAAATCGATCTGATTAAATTAACAATGAATTGTTATCTAGCCCGATGCGATCCTAGCTAGTAAAAACTAGCCAATTGTAAAATTGGTCAAAAATTGATTAAAACTAATTACTAGTGACAGGTCAAACTGAGGAACCAAAACCGATTTTGACCATTGTTTTTCTTCATTTTTTTTATTATGTTGAAAGAAAATGACATATTATCATTATTATTTATTAGTAATAAATAAAAATGATAATATGTCATTTTATCATAAATTATTACTAAGACCACTGCACACCCTTGGTGCGGTGGTCATTCCACAAGTATAAGTGCTTGTGGGGTGTGGGGGGCAAGCACCGAAGTTCAAGTCTCCAGGAAGGAGTTTCACACACATATACACTTAGATTAGACTATAGTAGAAATTCTATCATGTATCAAAAATAAATAAATAAATAAATTATTACTAAGAATAAATGGGTTAAGTTATTCATTTGACTTACTAATACTAAAAATAGTTTGTCACTTTTTTTTTTTTTTTTTAATTCAATAGTTATACTTACAATTAAAAAAATAAATAATTTAAACCCTAAATATCTTTGTTAAAAATTAGAATTATCTAATTAGTTGTGCTACAAAACTTTTGACATATCCATTTAATACTTTGTAAAGTTGTGATTTTCAAATATGTATTTTGTTGACTTTCATTCCGTGCCAAATTTGATTGTAATGTTATTCAATCTTTTGTACCTTGTATTTATTGTGGGATTTCATTATAAGGGTTGTGTATTATAGAGAGAGAGTGTGAAGACTCAAGCAACTAATACTGAAGAGGTTTCGTGGGTAGCTCGCGACTAAGCATCCCGTGAAAGGAAGCATGTGCCTTGCACATGACTGGAATGCGAAGAGTCAGGATAGATGGAGACAGCTGTGTCTCGCGAGTATCTCGCGGGTAAGGCCTTCCCGCGAGACACCCGCGAGACATTCTGTTCTGCCAGTCTGTCCAGTCTGATACACTCTTTCTGCACCCACACTATATATACCTACATTACCCACAAATGATGAAGAGAGCCTCTGAGAGAAAACCCTAGCAAAAACACTTGAGAGTTAGAAATTGTTCTACCAACAATTCTCTACACATTTGTTTGTGGTATTTCTTCATCTCCTACCTCTACATATTCATATCATTGAGAGGTTGATAGCCCAAACACTTACCTCACCCTTTTAAAGTGTCAAGTGATAATTTGATGCTGCTAGGAAGCATTGGAAGAAGCCAAGAATGGCAGATGCAACATAGAGCTTGTTGCGGGATCCGGAAAGCTAGACAAGACACGGTTCCGAGAAGCCTTGTTGGAGTAGGAGCTGGGAGGGCTTAGGTACATCGGGTAGATTAGGCTTGGAAGGTCTCTTGCTAACCCATGTATCCCAACTGATTGTCTAGTGGATCGATTACCACTTGGAGGGCGGCAGAGAGGTTTTTCATCGAGTTCTTCGGTTTCCTCTTCGATAACACATCAGCGTGTTATCTATGTTTGCATCTCTCTTCCATACTCTTATTCATTTCATTTTACTGCTGTGTTACTTTAAATATGGATTAGAGTAGCTCTCTTGCTTGTATGCTTGTGTTTACACTATTCCGCACTTAATATTAAGTTAGTGTAAAATCAACCAAGCCGTAACTTTGAATTGGAGGTCTAAACAGCTCTTGTGTTATTTAACACATTTTTGAGCTTTCAATTGGTATCAGAGCGGGTGCACTCATTGTGGTTTAAACACCTAAGTGCGATCCTTGACCCCATTTTGAGATGGACCGGTCTCAAGCTTTGAATGTTCCACCATATTTTGATGGTAGTAACTATGCTTTTTGGAAAGTCCGAATGAGAGCATTCTTGTGTTCTATTGATGATACTGTTTGGGATGCGGTAGAAGTAGGATGGACTCGACTGGAGGCTGCTAAATCCACTTGGGATAAGGCAGCACTTGTGGCAGCTAACGCTAACAGTAAAGCTTTGAATGCAATTTTTTGTGGTGTTTCTCCAGATGAATTTCACAGGATTTTTCACATAACAGTAGCTAAGGAAGCTTGGGAGATATTGGAGACTACATATGAAGGAACCAAGAAAGTAAAGGATACAAAGTTGCAAATGCTAACCACCAGATTTGAGGAGCTAAAAATGAGTGAGGACGAGTCATTTGACTCTTTCTACAGTAAGCTGAATGAAGTGGTTATTGGCAAGTTCAACTTGGGTGAGAAAACGGAGGACTCAAAGGTAGTAAGGAAATTCCTCCGATCATTGCCAGAGAGATTCCGAGCAAAAGTCACAGCTATAGAGGAAAGTAAAGACTTGAATGAGATCAAAATCCAAGAGTTAATTGGATCTCTCCAAACATACGAGCTGGGATTGCCTTCTCATAAACCAAGCAAATCTCTTGCTCTTAAAACCATCACCGAGAGAATGGACAACTCTACCAAAGAGGATGATGTGGAGAAAGACGTAGCATTCCTTGCAAAGAACTTCCGAAAATTTCTGAAAATGAAAAACAGTGGGAAGCCCTTCAGCAAAGGAAAGTTCTCTTCCTCCAAGGGTGGTAGGAAGGAGTTCAAGATGAAAGATGGGAAGGAGTTTCAATCCCCTCAAGGAATTGTGTGTTTCGAATGCAATGGTCATGGACATATCAAGAAGGAGTGTCCTAACTATTTGAGAGGCAAGGGTAAGGCATATGCCACAACCCTTAGTGATTCGGATTCTTCAAACTCCGATTCAGAAGCAAACTGTGATAAAGAAGGGAATTTCTCAGCATTTATGACTATTGCTCATGTTGAGTCTTCGAAGGACTTGAATTTACTTGTGCAAGAACTTGGAGAGCATAGTGATGAGGAATCCATGAGAATTATGGAAGAATCGGATGCTGAAGAAGATGAAGATACAGCTGGTCTTCAAGAGAACTACAATTCACTTCTTGAAAAGTCTGGAGAATATGCAAGGGTGGGCAAGTCAGCCGTGAAAAAGATGAAAAAGGCAGAGGAAGACCATAAGAGTCTTCTAGTGCGCTATAAGGAGGCCAAATGTGAAATAGAGACGTTGAATGGTGAACTGACCGAAGCCTACTCAAAGATAAAATTTCTTGAGTCTGAGGTAGTTCAAGCAAATGCCAAGGTAGAAAGAGTATCCACAAAGAAGCTTGATGATGTCCTCTCTCATCAAAATCCTTCTCCGATAAAACCGGATTAGGTTACACCAGAGAAAGTAGTTCAGCTGTGAATATCTCCAAAGAAGTAAAGTTTATGAAGGCTAAAGAACCAATTGCAGTTGCCCCTACTAAAGAGAAGATAAAAGTTGAGAAGAAGAAGAATGTGGTTGACCAGCGAGTGTTGAACAAGCCCTGAAATCAATCTGTGGTCAGGTCTGAAGCTAGAGAAAAATCTCGTCCACGATCACAAAGAGGTTCTAGAACGAATCATGTGTCATCACTGCGGACTTCAAGGGCATACCCGACCAAATTGTCATAAGCTGAGAGCATTGAGGAATGCTAGTGATCAAAGGTCAAAAGGACCAGGGAATGACAAAAGGACTTGGGTTGTTGAGCCATCAAGAGGTCGAAATAATGATCCCGGAATGATGGACGTGATGAAGATGATTGGTGCATTCACCAACTGCTTGGAAAGCTTCACTAGAAAGTTTGAAAGTCCTAACTCTCGTACCCAATCCTATAGGGATATCACCTCAAACGCACGTGACATGTGGGTGAAGAAGGGTACTCATGCATGATCACCTCCTATGTCCATGCATCAATACTTCCAATGTTTAGGATCATAGGTTCATGCATCATATTATGCATTGTTTTTTTGTTTAAAGCATGTGTTACTTTTACAAGTTTTTGTTTTGTACTTGTGTTTGTTGATCTTACTTTACTTGTTCTGTTTTTTAGTGTGTTCAAAAAATTCAAAAACCCATTAAAATTGAAAAATCTTCAAAAATTTTGATCACTTGTGTTGTGTATATCACATGGGAGTTTGGCCTAGTACCTTCGTACTAATGGCGTAGTGCATTTACGAGCTTAGCTTGTTCTGTATGCACATATATCTTTGTGGGAAAAATCTTGAAAACTATGTGTGATTGTTGTAAATAGATCTTCAAGCTTGTCATGAATGATGGGTCAATAGTCTTGTTGGTCTTGATACATGCATAGATTTGTGCCTATATCTCTTCCCACTTTATTTTATGTTTTTGCTTTAGAGCTCACCAAATGTAAATCTCAAAATGAAAAAGAGATTATGAACTGCAAAAGCCTGTCACACATACTAGTTTTGACTAGGAAAAAGGGAAAGCGACTTTTATATTGAACTATATGGTGCTCAAAAAGCCAAAGGCTAACTCTCATTGTTGAAATATCAAAAATTTCAAGCACCGATCTCAAAAAGAGATGTATTGTCCAAAAATGATCAAATGTTATGATTTATGCAGAAGCCAAATGAACAGCTTCTAAGTTTTGTAATCACTCTCTTGTGGGAGGTCATATATGCTCATTTCTATAATTGAGATAGTCCACTTAACTTAACACTAGTTGTGTATGACTTGATTGAATTGATCATTGAAGTTTCACTATGGTCTATGGACTATTCCACATTTGATACTCACACACAACACACAAGTCTTTGACTCAATGAATGCTTATCTCATTTGTATAATTGTATATGTTCAAATGTGATGTATATGCTCAAATACTTGATGATCAAACCCAAAAATATTTTTGAGTGTTTTATTTGTTTTTGAAAGTGATTTTTACACTTTCGTGCTTTTAGTTTTTGTTCCAAAAGCATTTTTGTGTTTTTCTTCAAAAACTAGTTCAGGGGTTGTTTCGCGAGAAGCTCGCGACTTAAAGCTTCCCGCGAAAAGTGCTTAAGGGAAATCAATTTTTTTACAGGTTACACAGAAACTTTTGCGACTGTCTCGCGACTATCTCGCGACCAACAGCTTCTTGTGAAATGCTGTTTGGCCAAAATTGGATTTTTCCAATTTCAGACAGAAGCTATCGCAACTGTCTTGCTACTGTCTCGCGACTTAAAGCTTCTCGCGAAATTTTTTGTGCTTCAGGGGTCTTTCTTGCGACTGCGTTGCTACTGCCTAGCCCGCGAAAAACGCATGTTTTCAGTTTTTATGTAGCAGATGTGACATTTTTCAAAACTCATAACTTCCCTCGCATTGCTTCTCTCGAACCTATCTCAACCCAAAATCAATTTTCTCTCAAACCCCTTCAATTCCAAACTTGTTTTCTGCGATCTTGTATTCAAGGTATGTTTTCTAAAACATTTTTCCTTCTATTTGTCATAGATTATGCAAAAAATTAGTTAGGGTTATCAAAATTGGGGATTTTTCAAAAATGGGTTGGGGTTCTTAATTTTTGTGAAAATTTTTCCAAAAATTTGATTGGGCTGAGTCCCATTTGGTGTTTGTGTATCTGTGTTGGCCCCTTGTGGCAGTTTGAGCATGTATTGAGGCATTTTTCCATCTGTTCATGCATTTTTCATATATGCCTTGCATTGTTGAATGTCATGTGTTTGACAGATTGTCTAAATGACATATTTGTGTTATTTTGGACTCACCTGAGTTCCAATCTTTGGTTTTGGCCTTGTTTGATCATATGAACCATGTTTTGATCAATTTGTGTGTGTTTTTCACACTTTGTCCATTTTGTGCCTCAATGCCATGTCATGTACACACTAGGCATCTCTAGGCCCCCCCCCCCATGCATCTCATGCTGCACACACATGCATCAGCACATACTCAGCACAAACACACACATGCACAGTTACTTATTCATGCATTATGCTTGTGTTTAATTGTTTAATGCCTTTAGCATGCTGTTTGTCTTTATTTACTCTGTTTTTGAATTGGTTATGCTCTATTTTACTTGTGCTTTGGACTAACTTGAATCTAATCCAGTTTTGTGCTCTGTTCTTTGTGTTGTTGCACTTGCTGTGTGCTTTGTGGATATGTTTGCATATGTCTCCGTTTAAAAGCTCAGCTGTGAAAGGAGGTTGCAACAAAGGGAAAGAGCCGGTGATTGATGTTGATGAACCTTCACCGAAGTCAAAGAGAACTCGTTTTTCAACAGGAGTGTATGACTCTGACTTGTTCAGATCCTATGCTGCATTCCAGACCTACACGGACCAGTTTCGAGATGCTCCATTGCTGGTTGAAAGGGACGTTGATCAACCCTCTCTCCGAGACACGGATATCCCAATTTGGTTTGCCACCTAAGATTGGAATTTTCTTCTCTCAACTCTTGAGGATGCATAATAGAACTTAGTGAAAGAATTCCATGCCAATGCCATTGTTGAAGGAGAGGAAATCAAGTGCTGGGTGAAAGGAAAGCGGTTCTTAGTTACACCCGCCTACTTGGCCGAAATTCTGAACATCAACAGGCCAATATTACCTATCCCACCGGTATATGATGAACTGACTCCGGATGAAGAGACTCTTCGGGAAGCTTTAGGAGCTAATTTGGAATTCTCCTCAAATGGGAAGTCAATCAGTGTGGCATCTCTTTCTCCTGAACTAAGGCTGCTCACAATGAACATGTGTAACAATCTCTATCCTCTGTCTAGCACCGGATACATGAATCTCGGTCGAGCATTATTCCTGCATGATCTGATCTCTGACGTGAAAATTGATGTGTGTTCTCACATTTTTCACATTCTGGCAAAAACGGTTGACCGGACTGCTTCAAGGAATTGTATTCCTTTTTGTCGCCTTATCTCACGGATTTTGAAACTCAAATGTGTGCACCCTTCGGAAGATGAGCGTCCATATCCAAGGCCAAGTCCAATTAATATCCGCACTCTCCATGTAAGCATGAGTCACACTAAGAAGAATCCCAAGCACGAAAGTCATGCTACTCAGGGAAGCTCAAGTTCTACATCTCATGTTTATGATGAACAGCTAGACAAAATCATCGCTACTCTCCAAGAGATTACTGCCAAGATATCCGGACTAGCTACCATCATGCACTCCTAACACATTCGTTTCGACACCAAGTTCACATCTCTTCAGACTCAACTGGACCAAGTTCAAAGGAAGCTAGAGGAACATGACGACTAGCTATTCCATGACAAAAATGGGGAAATGGTGTCGGTGTTAGGGGGAGGAGAAGACACTAACTACTGTTTGGGTTACTTGTGTTTATTTTTTAGCTTTTATAACTGTTGGTTTATGGTTAAAACTTCAGTACTTTTTGCCTTTAAATGTTTCAGTTTATATTCAGTATGTTTTTGTGACTATCTCAATGCTTTTGTAGCATTTTCTTTGTACTTTTAGATATTGCTAATATGTCTTGAGTACTTCACACTTGTGCCCTAGTAGGATTGTTCCTAGATGAAATACTTCGTGTGATTGGACATGCAATTGATCCGTGGAATTATTCTTAATTGCATTGCGTGTCCAGATGAGCATTTACTTGCTAAATGTTCATTGTGGTCATGCTTTAATGACTGTTTTTGTTTGATCAAGATATGCTTTCATGTTTACTGTGTTTACAAACTTGATCGCACTTTACTTGCTCATGTACGTACCTTGTGTTCAACTTGTCATAAGCATAATGAAAGTTTTGTTTGTGTGCAAGTGTTTCAGGTTACAGGTATTTACTTGCAAGTGCTTCACAGTTTCTAGATTAGGTGTGAGTGAGTTTTGCCATTGTTCCCAAACTCATGTTTAAGTCTAGAGTCTGTTTTAGGGGTTTTGTCACGGAATAGCCAAAGGGGGAGATTGTAAAGTTGTGATTTTCAAATATGTATTTTGTTGGCTTTCATTCCGTGCCAAATTTGATTGTAATGTTATTCAATCTTTTGTACCCTGTATTTATTGTGGGATTTCATTGTAAGGGTTGTGTGTTAGAGAGAGAGTGTGTGAAGACTCAAGCAACCAAGACTGAAGAGGTTTCGCGGCTAGCTCGCGACTAAGCATCCAGCGAAAGGAAGCATGTGCCTTGCACATGACTGGAATGCGAAGAGTCAGGACAGATGGAGACAGCTGTGTCTCGCGAGTATCTCGCGGGTAAGACCTTCCCGCGAGACACCCGCGAGACATTCTGTTCTGTCAGTCTGTCCAGTCTGATACACTCTTTCTGCACCCACACTATATTTACCCACATTACCCACAAATGATGAAGAAAGCCTCTGAGAGAAAACCCTAGCAAAAACACTTGAGAGTTAGAAATTGTTCTACCAACAATTCTCTACACATTTGTTTGTGGTATTTCTTCATCTCCTACCTCTACATATTCATATCATTGAGAGGTTGATAGCCTAAACAATTACCTCACCCTTTTAGAGTGTCAAGTGATAATTTGGTGCTACTGGGAAGCATTGGAAGAAGCCAAGAATGACAGATGCAACATGGAGCTTGTTGCGGGATCCAAAAAGCTAGACAAGATACGGTTCCGAGAAGTCTTGTTGGAGTAGGAGCTTGGAGGGCTTAGGTACATCGGGTAGATTAGGCTTGGATGGTCTCTTGCTAACCCATGCATCCCAACTGATTGTCTAGTGGATCGATTACCGCTTGGAGGGCGGCGGAGAGGTTTTTCATCGAGTTCTTCGGTTTCCTCTTCGATAACACATCGGTGTGTTATCTGTGTTTGCATCTCTCTTCCCTACTCTTGTTCATTTCATTTTACTGCTGTGTTGCTTTAAATATGGATTAGAGTAACTCTCTTACTTGTATGCTTGTGTTTACACTATTTCGCACTTAGTATTAAGTTAGTGTAAAATCAACCAAGCTGTAACTTTGAATTGGGGGTCTAAACAGCTCTTGTGTTATTTAACACATTTTCGAGCTTTCATACTTATTTTAAAAAAATCATGAAGCAGTGTACTATTTATAAAGAAAGAAGCATAACGTTTTTTTTTTTTTCATATAGAACTTGCAACATTTTTTTAAAAACATTTTCCTTCATATTTTTTTACACGCGGGACTTGCGTATTCTTTAATTTTTTTAATGACATCATCACCATTAAACTTTTTATTGAAATCTAGTACAACCTTGAACATTTTTTTATTTTTTTTTATTTTTGCTGAGATAAACGATAATGGTTTATTTTATTGAAACTTATAAATGTTGTACATCAGTAGCTATATAATATTCGAAATTCAGGAGGTATAGATTTCTACCACTGTTCCACCCAATACATAAACATCATGTAGTGCATTGGGACCCTACTGCCAGTTGCTTTGCAGCCTAACCTTATTTACAA